>JAJQKJ010001507.1:0-61605 GCA_029574335.1 Rana kukunoris | reverse complement strand
GTTGATTTAGAGTTTCTTGAGGTAATTGTAATTTCAAACTTAGTGATGAAAAGATTTTTTTTTTTTTTTTTTTTTGTGTTTTGATGTGCTTGTTGAGGATTTTTGTTTGTAAATATTTTTGTCTTTATGGATTGATATTGTCTGGTTGTTTTCTTGTTTTTTTTGCTTATTGGGCCTTAGAGATCTTTTTGTATTTAGTATGGCCCAGCTGGTTTTGGGTTTACCGATTTGGAGGGGCAACCTCTTCAAACCGTAGGCTTGATATGATTAATTGTCTAATCATCTCGAAATGGTGGATTTTTCAGCTGCCTGCCCCCTTCTTGGGGCCATCTGGTGGTAGAAACGAACAACCATCTGTTTTCCGGATCTTTTCTGTAGCTTTAAGATAGGCCTTCATGGGACAATATCCAAGGTATGCAGCAACCCCTCCTTTCTAGATGTGGGTTTCGGAGAAAGAAAGGATTGGAAGTACCAAATCCTGGTTTAAGTGAAAATTGGATATAACCTTTGGTAGAAGGAAGGATGGGGCCGGGAGAACTGTGCCCTGTCCTTATATGTAGAACGAGATATGGTTCCTTACACGATAAGGCTGCTAATTCTGACACTCTCCTGGCCGAAACTATGGCGACCAAGGAGAAAACCAACTTTCTTGAAGTATTAAAACTAAAGGAATCTCAGCCAACGGCTCAAAAGGGTTGTTTCTGTAGAGTGGACAGGACAAGATTTAAGTCCCATGGACAAATTGGTGACTTGACAGGAGGATTAATACGCAAGACCCCCTGTATGAAGGTCTTTACCAGCGAGTGGGTGGCCAGCGGCCTCTGAAACCACACTGACAGAGCTGAAATCTGTCCCTTGATTGTGCTTAATGCCAGGCTTTATCCACTCCTAGCTGGAGAAAACTTAACACCCTATCAATGGTATATTTGCGGGAATTCCATCTTTTGGGATTCACACCAGCCTACGTAGTTCCTCCAACCCTGTAATAAATCACCCTGGAGGCCGGCTTTCTAGCCCTAATCAGGGTAGGAATTACCTGCCTAGACAGACCTCTACCCTGAGAATCAGGGATTCAGCCTCCAGGCCGTCAAATTTAGACGTTGTAATGTAGGGTGGAGGATCGGCCTTTGTGAGAGTAGGTCTGGTCGTAGAGGAAGAGTCCAAGGGTCTCCCACTGCCATCTTCAGGACTAGTGAGTACCATGTCCTCCGGGGCCAAGCTGGAGCCACTAGAATGACTGGCTTGTGCTCCACTCTGATCCTGCGCAACAGGCGCGAAGGAAGTAACTGTAGCGGAGGGAATGCATATAGAAGTTTGAATTGATGCCAAGGGCAAAACCAACGCATCGGTTCCGCAGGCCATAGGGTCCCTCGCTCGAGACACGAACCTGTCTAGTTTCTTGTTGAACCTGGATGCCATTATATCTACGTCTGGCATTCCCCACCTCTGGCAGATTGAAAGACCTGGGGATGCAGAGAGAGACCACTCCCCGCGACAGAATCTGGCGACTTAAGAAGTCTGCCTGCAGGTTGTCCACTCCGGGATTGAATATCGCCGAAATGCAGGGTACATGAACCTCTGCCCACTGAAAATCAAGCTCACCTCCCTCTGAGCGGCCTGACTCCTGGTTCCCCCTGGGTGGTTTATGTATGCCACCGCTGTGGCCATTGTTTGACTGGATTTCACCGAGGAACCCTGTAATCTGGAGGTCCATGCCAGAAGGGCTAGGCGGGCAGCTCTGATCTCCAAGATATTGATGGGGAGCTGCCTCTCTGTTTTCACAAGTTCCCTGGCGAGAGAGAACCCCTCGAAAACCGCCCCCCAGCTCTGCCAGGGCTGGCGTCTGTGGTAACTACCTTCCAGACAACAGGGCTGAAGGATCTTCCCTTTAGAAGATTCTGAGGGTTCAACCACCAGGCCAGGCTTTGTCGGACCTTTGATGATAGCGTCCAAAGGGGACTCTAAGGCATGTGCTTTCTTGCCCCAGGCTGCTAGAATGGCTGCCTGTAGGACGCGAGTGTGGAATCTGAGCGTATGTGGTACTGCTCGAACGTGGCCACTAGCTTGCCTAGTAATCGCATACACAGGCGAATAGTTGGTTTTTTCTTGCTTAGAACCAACTGAACCAACCCTTGATAGCCTCGATCTTTACAAGGGGCAGGAACACCCTTTGCTGTTCTGTGTCTAACCTCATGCCGAGGTATATTCCAACTGCTTTGTAGGCTGGAACGCTGACTTTTCCCGGTTTAGGACCCAGCCGAATCCTTCGAGGTACTGAAACCGTGAGGTTTACTGCCTGTTGCAGGACCGGCCGTGAGTGATCTATGATTAAAAGGTCGTCCAAGTACGCTAGGACTGTGACCCTTGGATCCTTAGATTGGCCAGAACTGGGGCTAGGATCTTCGTGAATACCGCGGGGGGCCGTGGCCAGCCCGAAGGGAGGGGAGCGCCCTGAATTGGAAGTGTCGCTGCCCCACCGCGAAGCGTAAAAATCTTTGATGCGACTGAAAGATTGGTACATGAAAGTAAGCATCCTTTATGTCTATGGAAGCCAGAAAATCGTCCCTCTGAAGCGCGGCGGCTGCTGCTGACCGGATGGATTCCATCCGGAAGGAACGAACCCTTAGGTAAACCGTTTAACTTTTAGGTCAAGATTGGCGTGACATCGCCGTTGGGCTTTGGTATGACAAAGAGATTGGAATAAGAAACCTAGCCCTTGCTCTTGGGCTGGCACCTCTATTATTAGTCCTGGCAAAGCAGGTGATCCAAAGCTGCCAGCATCGAGGCCTTCCTTGCTGGATCCTTTGGTAGCCTTGATTCTTGAAAATGAGGCGGAGGAAAGTTTAGAATCCAGTCTGTAGCCTGCGGTTACAGACGCCCGGACCCATTTGTCGGGGAATCTTGGCTTCCAAACTTCTGAGAAGAAACGAAGCCTTCTCCCCCCACCCGCGAGAGTGGGGGCGCCCCTTCATAAGGCAGACTTAGGGGCTGTCTTTGTCGGCTTTGCGATACCATGGCCTCTTACCCCCAGGGGCCTGTCCCTGCGATCTACTGTTAACGTTGGATCGTGCAGGCGGCCGTCGATACTGCCTGGAATTTGAGGGCCCTGAGACAGGAAAGAGCTGCCTTTTAAATGTAGGACCCCGGAATGTCTTTTTGACGGTAAAAGGGTACTTTTGCCACTTGAAATAGTAGTCTGAATGTATTTATCCAGATCCTCTCCGAAGAGTCGTCCTCCATGGAAGGGAAAACCTGCCAGAAGCTTTTTGCATGGGGCTCCGCCGCCCAGTTCTTCAACCATAAGAGCCTTCTCATGTGCACCAAAAATAGTGATAAACGAGAGGCCTGCTGGATGGAATCCTTTATAGCATCTACAGCAAACACAGAGCTCTGGGAATGTCAGAAAACTCTTCTGCTTGTTGGGTAGGCATGTCCTTTAGCATTTATTTTGTCTGGTCCTTTAACGCCTGACAAACTCCAATTGCAGCACAGCTGGCTGTACCACTGCTCCTGCCGTAGCAAAGGATGCTTTTAAAAGTGTCTCTAACCTTTTATCAACCGGATCTTTAAACTATGTATGTTTTCCACGGGGCAAGTTAGTGATTTATTCACACATGAGATGGCTGCATCCACCACTGGGAGCTTCCACCTCTTCGAGAATTTTTCCTCCATAGGGTAAATGACCGAAAATCTCTTAGGCGGCAGAAAAAATCCTGTCCGGTCGTACCCAATCCTGAAAGATCAATTCCTCCAACAGAGGATGGACCGGAAAAACCGGTTGCTCAAAGGAGCTTTCAAAGAGCCCAGAGAGGATACCGCAGGAACCTGAGGCTTGGCAATGGTAAATTAAATGCCGAGCGGACCATGTCCGTCAAAGACTGCACCCACAGTCTCTCTGTCTGGGAGTCTGAAAATGGTTCCTCAGAGGTAGATCCCTCAATCCCTGAACCCTCTTGGTTCAGGTCTAGTTGATCCTCCTGCGATTCCAATTCCTCCGGAGAGAGAATTTCAGCATCTGAGGATACACCTCTTGGTGATGGGGATCTAACCCGTTTCTTGCCAGGAATAGCTCTAGCGATCAATGCTGCTATTCTCTCTTCTAGCCCCCCTAGGGATACAGCTAGCATCTCCTCTGTGATAAACACAGGGCTGGGCTGATCTGGGCCAGCCTCCGCACCAGACCCCCCTAATGGCTCATCCAAGGCGACCTTTATGTTTTTCAAACATACAGCGACCCCAAACTTAGTTTGCCAGCCTCCAACCTGCTGCAAAAAGGGGAATTTTTGGCTTAACAGAAAGGCATTGGAACAAAGTCCAGCAAGTACTACCCTCTTCCGCCACCGGAGTCACTGTTTGCCCCGCGCTCTCTGCTTCCTCTCCCTTTGAGATCAGCTCAGACTGAGCACTGCAATGCATCTGGATCTATATTGCAGCACATAAAACAGCACTTCCGGCCCCCCTGCTGTATGACTGCTGCAAAACGCCCCCCCCGCCCCTCCCTCCATGACGGACGCGCGAAAAATCGCTGCTAAAAGAGCGCGTGTTGTAGACGATGCACGCCGGAGCAGAACATGGAGGAGCCGCGCTGCTGGAGACCACAGGACTGCAATATCAGGAACACGATCAGGCGGCAGATTCAAACCCCCTAGGCTCAGACTCTGCCAAAGGCCCCATAGGGATCCTTCCCAGTCCTAGGAAGAAAGCAGCAGGTAGCTAGCAACACCATTCTTAGACAGGGGAACCTAGTGATAGGGGAAATGGGATCATCTGTCTTTCTCAGACATAGTGAGCAAGTTGCCAATGCAGAGCATACTTAGGCTACCCCCCTTTTAGGTTACCCCGGAGAGCTGCTGTCGACCAAGTCCCGCAGGCTCCCTCTCTTACCTGCTCCATGCTGCAGGATGTTTGTCTAGCAAAACGATCCAATCTTCTCCATCTCCGTGGGTAGCGTAATAGACCTTCAGGCCCTGGGGTCCTATGAAGGTACCCACTGTCCTGGACCTATATAGCACCCTGGCAAAACAGGAACTTATGGTCTTTATGAACTCCAAGTCCTGGGCCAGGGTCCAGCCCTCCAAAGAGGAGCATTATAGGCAAAACCCCACGGTTTGGGGCCCGGGTACTGTCCACTTTGGCACTGAGGCTCCTTGGACAGATCCGGTTAGCCCGCCCTTAATCCCAAGGATGTGGAGCAAAGCTATTCCGTGACCAACACCTAAGACACTGGCGAAAAAACTGAGGGACTCCCTCTAGGGGAGGGGGTTATATAGGGAGGGGACTTCCTGTTTGAGATTGCCAGTGTCCACACCTGAAGGTACTCCATATAACCCATATAGTAATGAATATGCCGCTCTGTGTCCCGTGATGTACGAGAAAGAAAGAGTGTTAACAATGCCCATTTGCACGCCTCACTGTGCCCAACCTCACTGTGCCCATTTGCACGCCTCACTGGGCCCATTTGCACGCCTCACTGGGCCCATTTGCACGCCTCACTGGGCCCATTTGCACGCCTCACTGGGCCCATTTGCACGCCTCACTGGGCCCATTTGCACGCCTCACTGGGCCCATTTGCACGCCCCACTGGGCCCATTTGCACGCCTCACTGGGCCCATTTGCACGCCTCACTGGGCCCATTTGCACGCCTCACTGGGCCCATTGCACACCCCACTGGGCCCATTGCACACCCCACTGGGCCCCACTACAACCCCACTGGGCCCCACTCCAACCCCACTGGCCACTTACAACCCCACTGGGCCCCACTACAACCCCACTGGGCCTCACTACAACCCCACTGGGCCCCACTTACAACCCCACTGGGCCCACTACAACCCCACTGTGCCCACTACAACCTCACTGTACCCATTACAACCTCACTGTACCCATTACAACCTCACTGTACCCATTACAACCTCACTGTACCCATTACAACCTCACTGTACCCATTACAACCTCACTGGGCCCCATTACAACCTCACTGTACCCATTACAACCTCACTGTACCCATTACAACCTCACTGTACCCATTACAACCTCACTGTACCCATTACAACCTCACTGTGCCCATTGCAACCCCCACCATCCAACCCCACCTTAATTCCACCCCATCCTGCAGCAGGCTCCGTCATGCCCATTGTACCCCCATCCTTACCACCACCAATACCGTCCCATTACAATTCCCAAAACTGACCCCTGGGCTATAACCCTTCCTTACTCTATCTCTATCTACTCTATCCAAAATGAAAAAAAAGCGTTGCCTATACTTCTACTAAAACACAAATTTCTGATATATTTTATGGAGAGGACTAAGATATAATCATGCCAATGGTACAGCAGAAAACATATAGCACAGCGAGGAAGGTTTGTGGTCCAGGATGACAGGACAGTCAAAATTAGAAACAGCTTGCGTTACACCAACAGTGTAGCACAAGCCAGCGGGGACACTTTCCGTGCTGCCCCCCTGCAAAGTGATGCCTTAGGTCTGGGCCTTGTTGGTCTAGGCCAGGATACAGCGTTGGCTGCGGGCGTCCATTTTTTAAAACTCGTAGCTTCCCCCTTGTCTTGTCCCGTGATAGGCGTTTGACACAGTGTTCCGCAAATCACGGTTGTTCTTTCATCCTCGGACAAGAGAAGGTCCGTGATAGGCAGAACACTGAGGACAGTGTCTGCTGGGAAACTCTGTGTCCGAGAATGAAAGAACGTCCATGATAGGCGTAACACTTAACACAGTGTCAAACACCTATCACGGATGCCCGCAGCCATTCAGGTACACCGACTCGAGTATAAGCCGAGGGGGGTATTTTCAGCCCTAAAAAAAAGGGACTCCCTCTAGGGGAGGGGGTTATATAGGGAGGGGACTTCCTGTTTGAGATTGCCAGTGTCCACACCTGAAGGTACTCCATATAACCCATATAGTAATGAATATGCCGCTCTGTGTCCCGTGATGTACGAGAAAGAAAGAGTGTTAACAATGCCCATTTGCACGCCTCACTGTGCCCAACCTCACTGTGCCCATTTGCACGCCTCACTGGGCCCATTTGCACGCCTCACTGGGCCCATTTGCACGCCCCACTGGGCCCATTGCACACCCCACTGGGCCCATTGCACACCCCACTGGGCCCATTGCACACCCCACTGGGCCCATTGCACACCCCACTGGGCCCATTGCACACCCCACTGGGCCCATTGCACACCCCACTGGGCCCATTGCACACCCCACTGGGCCCATTGCACACCCCACTGGGCCCATTGCACACCCCACTGGGCCCATTGCACACCCCACTGGGCCCCACTACAACCCCACTGGGCCCCACTACAACCCCACTACAACCCCACTGGGCCCCACTACAACCCCACTGGGCCCCACTACAACCCCACTGGGCCCCACTACAACCCCACTGGGCCCCACTACAACCCCACTACAACCCCACTGGGCCCCACTACAACCCCACTGGGCCCCACTACAACCCCACTGGGCCCCACTACAACCCCACTGGGCCCCACTACAACCCCACTGGGCCCCACTACAACCCCACTGGGCCCCACTACAACCCCACTGGGCCCACTACAACCCCACTGGGCCCACTACAACCTCACTGTACCCACTACAACCTCACTGTACCCACTACAACCTCACTGTACCCACTACAACCTCACTGTACCCACTACAACATCACTGTACCCACTACAACCTCACTGTACCCATTACAACCTCACTGTACCCATTACAACCTCACTGTACCCATTACAACCTCACTGTACCCATTACAACCTCACTGTACCCATTACAACCTCACTGTACCCATTACAACCTCACTGTACCCATTACAACCTCACTGTACCCGTTGCCTAAAATTCTACTAAAACACAAATTTCTGATATATTTTATGGAGAGGACTAAGATATAATCATGCCAATGGTACAGCAGAAAACATAGCACAGCGAGGAAGGTTTGTGGTCCAGGATGACAGGACAGTCAAAATTAGAAACAGCTTGCGTTACACCAACAGTGTAGCACAAGCCAGCGGGGACACTTTCCGTGCTGCCCCCCTGCAAAGTGATGCCTTAGGTCTGGGCCTTGTTGGTCTAGGCCAGGATACAGCGTTGGCTGCGGGCGTCCATTTTTTAAAACTCGTAGCTTCCCCCTTGTCTTGTCCCGTGATAGGCGTTTGACACAGTGTTCCGCAAATCACGGTTGTTCTTTCATCCTCAGACAAGAGAAGGTCCGTGATAGGCAGAACACTGAGGACAGTGTCTGCTGGGAAACTCTGTGTCCGAGAATGAAAGAACGTCCATGATAGGCGTAACACTGAACACAGTGTCAAACACCTATCACGGATGCCCGCAGCCATTCAGGTACACCGACTCGAGTATAAGCCGAGGGGGGTATTTTCAGCCCTAAAAAAAAGGTCTGAAAAACTTGGCTTATATATATACGGTAACAAGTTTTAATCCCTATGCATGTTTCCTGCATGATGAAGTCTCCACAGGGATTTCCCTACAAAGCACCAGTACAGAATCAACCAGCATTACATAGGTCAGACTAATTGTGTAATCCAATTGGTGCTTTGTGGAATTCAGTCTTTATTCCAGCTGGTGTTAAGGATTCATATATTCCGATTTAGAAGTAGAGAGGAAATGCAGCGTAATGGCTTAACCACAAAGCTAACAGAAGTCCGATAGCATTACATGGCTTCTTATTAACACCTACGCTGGTGCAGCACAGAACAGCGCAGCCTTTGTCTATGGAATATAATATCTGCACTAAAGAAATCTGAGAATTGAGCTGTGTGCAATGAAGTCCAAACCAGGAATCCATCACCTGAGAACACAATGTGCTGCTATGATCCAATGGATCTGGTCTCTATGGACTGCGCTCTGGCCTGGCATTCCATTAGCAGAAAAAAGCTGTAAGCACAACTTCCTACACAGCTAAAATAATCTCTCTTTTTTTTGACCTGTAAGCCAACTTGTACAGCAGATTGATAAAAAAAATGTAATAACAGAACAAATTTTCTCATAACGGCAGGACACAGGATAGCGGTAGGGGCCATTCACGTGTCGCACTGGCTCAGCATAGGTCTAGCATAGGGTGACCAGACATCTCCAGTTTTAGGGGACAGTCCCCTGATTGAGGACACTGTCCCTGGACCAAGTCTGTCCCCGGTTTTGTCCCCAGATTGGATTTAATAGGGGGCAGGAACAATTTCAAAGAAAGTCAGTGCAGAATTAAAATAAAAAAAAATGAATTAAACCCCCCCCCCCCCTGTACCTACTAGCATAGGGGGGGGTTGTATTTTTCCCATTATCTGTGCCCCTTTCTGATGATCACGTGCTTGTCAGAGCGGAGAGAATATTTCTTCAGTTTCGGGCGCATGCCCTGTAACGGCTACCCAAGTAGGGAGAGGGTATCAGCCGCTGACGACGTCCTTTTCCCTGGCAAGTTGCTATATAAGTAAGTCCAGTATAAGCCCATCCACGAGATCCAGAGGGAGAGTTAGGTCCAGTTGTAAGAGGCACAGAATAAATCCCATTGCATTCCCTTCCATAAACGAGACAGGCTACGTTTGAAGGGTCCAGTAGACTAACTTTAATGGTACATTTCTTGGTTTATGTCTTAGTTACAAACTTGTGAATAATCAAGGAACAATGGAACTCTCCGCCCCCTCCCTCCACAGGGGGGGCCTCAAGTTAGACACACTGTCACCAGGCTAAAGAAGCCACATTCCTTTCTCAAATGTAATTCAATCACAGATAATCCCCTCCGTAGCTAAACATTTCGGCTCCGCAAAGCCTGACAGTTCTTCTGAACATAAGTGACATGCTATTTCAATACAACTGGCCGGATACTGCTAATTTGGAATACAATATACAATCTCTTAAGGATAAACACAGGTCTTTCACACACACAATAGATCAATTAACCTTTGGGAATAGAGAGGTGAATTAGCATACTAAAGAGAGGTTTCCAGAGACAGGCTGATTCAGTTCTAATCTACATCTTTACAGACAGAGGATGTTCACACCTCATAATATACCACTGCATGATTATTATAGATGTACAGGCAGAATACATAGTTCCGTTACATGCCCATTCAGCTCCACTCGCATGTTCTTCTGCCTTGTCTCAAATCCTGGCCAGACACCTGCCTATCTCATTGCCTTCCCTGGTGGAGCGATCTTCCTCCGTTCCCCATCCAGTAGTAGCCGGGGCCTGAAGAGTAAGAGTTGAGAGGCTGTGAGGCGGCGGGGACGGGCAGAGAGTCGCCGATTGTCGCCATTACTAGTAAAGAAAAAATATGTCCCCGGATTTCATTTTAAAAATCTGGTCACCTTAGTCTAGCATCCAGTACAAAAAGCAAAGTAACCTGGGAGGTCATCTCAGAATCTGTACACAGAACATGTAGGAGAGAAATGTCAGAATTGGCCCGGTTGGCAAGGGGTTAACTGAACCAGCTAAAGTTAGAAGCTGATTGGCTCCCATGTACAGCCATCAGATTTTGCCCTCTACACTTTTTTGTAAATCAACCTCTTTGTGCCATCAGGTAGCCATCCCATAACCCACATGAGTCTATATAGTGAGTTTGTAGGGCTCAGTGTGATGTAGAAGGACTCTTCTTACCTTGCAGTATCGTAAAGACTCCATCAGTGTGAGAAAACCAACATGTGCCTGACTGTGGATACCGAGCAGCTCTGATGAAGAAGAAAAAAAAGATAAGGATTTATGTAAAGTTGACAAAGTATCTAAATAAATCAAAACAGTATGTTTTAGGGATAGAGAACTTCATTGAAAACCAATCAATACCATCAAAACAGGGAACAGCATTTTAAAAGCGATATTAAACCCTCTTTAGACGTGGCGGCTGCATTTGATTTCTATTTTTGAGGGGGCTTTCTTCCACCTTGTTTCACCTGGTGACGTGGCCAGTAACATTACCTCCTGCATTAGTGTTAAGTTATGGGAATGGCGCCTTCATGTTCCAACATGACTGTGCACAAGCTCCAGTGTGCTCCAATCGGTGCTCAGAGCTCTCCTTGCAGGGCTCTGCAGTGTTCCTTTCAGCTCGCCGCCCCTTTTTTTTTTCCTGACACCTCAGACAAGCTTTAAAAAATTCTGGACTTTGAACAGATGTAAAAAAAGAGAAGACTGCAAATAAAACAGGTACAACTTATGCAGGAGGATTGGTTTGGTTTCATCCCTATGTATCACCTAAGGATAGTAAGTCCACTGGGTACATGTAAGGGGTTACAACCACTTTAATGTATGGCCAGCCTTACACTAGCCACACACCGAGCAAATTTAAAGGGATACTAAAGGATCAATTTTTTTTTTTTTTGTAAATAACAAACATGTCATACTTATCTCCACTGTGCAGTTCGTTTTAGATAACCCCCTCTGGGAAACTCACCCCCCGAGGTGGTTACCTTGTAGGCATAGGATGCATTAAAGGAGTTGTAAAGGATTTTTTTGCTGAATCGACTTTACAGGGTATAGAGACAAAGGGCCAGATTCAGGTAGAAGTTACGCGGCTTATCTGTAGATAAGCCGCGTAACTTCTAACCTACGCCGTCGTATCTGTTTTCTGTAGTCAGAAAACAAGATACGCCGGGATTGAGTTCAGATAGCGGCGTAATTGTATTTCGTCGTCGTCGTATCGGAACTGCAATTTTAAAATGGCGCGCTCGGGGCGTTCCCGCTGATTTACGCCGAGAATATGTAAATCAGCGAGATACGCCAATTCACGATCGTACTCGGGCCCGACGCAGTGACTTTCCGACGTTTCCGTAAGAGATAAGCGGCGTAAGGGAAAAACATGCCCCCTAGGTGGAGAATCCTATGTTAAGTATGGCCGTCGTGATCGCGTCGAATTGAAAAAGTTTCACGTCGTTTGCGCAACTCGTCCGTGAATGGGGATTGACGTCATTGACGTTGACGACGAAAACACCGTCAAAATTTGGAGCATGCGCACAGATACATTGACAGCCGACGCATGCGCAGTACGTTCGCCGCGGGATCGCGCCTAGTTTAAATACTACAAGCCCCCTACCCGCCCAATTTGAATTCCGCCGGCTCGTTTTCGCTATGCCATCGCAACTTTAGGAGCAAGTTCTTTGTGAATACAGTACTTGCTCCTAAAGTTTCGGCGGAGTAAAGTAAATGACGAACGTTACGCCAGAATAAAGATCCCCTATCCTACCTGAATCTGGCCCATAATAGTTATCGGATTCCTTTTAAAGATGATTAAACATAGATAAAAAATCATATAATGTACCTCCAGTTTCAGTTTTGTTTTTCGTCTAGTTTCATGCTTGTGTGAAGTACAGAGACACAGAGTCAATACAGGGCAGTGTTTGTTTTTAAATAAAACTGATTGGTTCTGAGGGGTTTTAGACACACAGTAATCACACCTCCTTGATTAGAGACCACAGAGAGAAGCTCCCAGTACTTTTTTCATAAGGAAAAAGACAACCAGGAAGTGTGCAGAACAGAGAAGGATTACAGCAAAAACGAACAACGAGGACATGAAACCAGGACTGCATTAGGGTAAAGGAAGCAATTTAGCTAAAAAAAAAAAAATTCCTTTAGTGACCCTTTAAGGTGAAAAAACACAAAGGGTTTACAACCCCGTTAAGCCAAATTTCCTAACAATCTGGCGGAAATTCGATCAGCGATTGTCCGTCAGCCCAACATCCTTCGATTGAATTGAAGCTACACAGAAAAAAGGTGAGCCGAACAGCCCCTACATCTAATTCGCTTGGCAATACACTTTCTAAATTTGAAACACGGAGGAGGTGACATTGCAAGGAAGGATGGAGGAGGTGAAAGGAAGAAACTACCTACAACAGGTATGCAAGATATCCAGCAAGTGGCAGTAGGTCTGGCTCTCATCTGACAGTCGGGCCGGCTATTTCTGTGTAAAGAGGTGGCTCTGAAAATTAACGTTTTAATAAAATATATTTTTTTCATAATTTGCATCCAATAGATGGAGAACACATCGGAAAAGGTAAAGGTACTTTTAAATCCCCGGATTTCCATTATTAACCACTTCTGGACCGCCACATGCCGATATACGCTGGCTGTTTGAAGACGGATATCTTTGTTATGGCAGCAGCTAGCTACCATAACCCCGGTATCCTCATCTTCAGCGGGTGGTCCGCTTTCCAATAATGGTGGTCTCTGCGGAGTATTCACTGTGAGATCACCTTTATCGGTGGCGGGAGAGGCCCGGAGGTGATCAGGGCCTCTCTGCTGCTGGGTATGAAGATGAGTGAGGGGAAGATGGCCCCCACTCGTCTCCATACCATAGCAGGGCGGAAGCAACGTCAAAACTTCACTTCTGGCCATAGCTCTTAAAAATTAATTGTTATTTTATTTTTTTATTGCATTTTAGTGTAAATATGAGATCTGAGCGCAACTCTCATATTTAAGAGGACCTGTCATGCTTTTTTTTCTATTACAAGGGATGCATACATTCCTTGTTATAGGAATAAAAGTGACACAATTTTGTTTCTGTAATAACAGTTTAAAAAAAAAAAGTCAAATAAGATTTTTTTTATTTTTTTTTAAATGCGACCAGTCCTGCTGAGCTCACATGTAGAAGCAAACGCATGCATGAGCAGTGCCCGTGCCCAAAATGCAGCATCTTAAAGGCGACATACAGTACATATATATGTCAATCTGCCCAGCCCTGCCATTCTGCCGGCGTATATCAGTGTGAGCTGGTCGTCAAGCAGTTAAAGGGACATTTTTTTTGCATTTGTTTTTCAAATGCCAAAATCTTTTTTTTTAGTATTGCATTTTAGTGAAATATGAAATCCGAGGTCTTTTTGACCCCAGATCTCATATCAAAGAGGACCTGTCATGCTTTTTTACTATTACAAGGGATGTTTACATTCCTTGTAATAGGAATACAAAGTGGCACAATTTTGAGAACAGTGTAAAAATAATAAAAAGGTAAAATAAATAAGAAAAAAAAAAAACGCGCCCTGTCCTGCCGAACTTGCGTGCAAAAGCGAACGCATATGTGAGAAGCGCCCGCATATGAAAACGGTGTTCAAACTACACACGTGAGGTATCGCTGCGATCATTAGAGTGGGAGCAATAATTCTAGCTCTAGACCTCCTCTGTAACTCAAAATGTGCAACCTGTAGAATTTTTTAAACGTCACCTATAGAGATATTTAAGGGTAAAAGTTTGTCGCCATTCCATTGAAGCGTGACATGTTGGGTAACAATTTACTTGGCATAACATTATATTTCATAATATATATAAAAAAAAAAAAAAAAAATGTGGCTAGCTTTACTGTTATCTTATTTTTTTATTCAAAATAGTGTTTTTTTCCCCCCAAAAAAAGTGCGCTTGCAAGACCGCTGCGCAAATACAGTGTGACAAAAAGTATTGCAACGACCGCCATTTTATTCTCTAAGGAGTTCGAAAAAAATGTATAATGTTTGGGGGTTCCAAGTTATTTTCTAGCAAAAAAAAAAAAGTCAACAAATCTCAGAAAGAGGCTCGGTCCTTAAGTGGTTAAGGATGCAGCCTGTAAAGATTTCAGGACTGAGCCCTGAAAATGCCCCCAGCTCTGCACTGAGTAAACTAATGACAAAAATCCAAGTGACTTCTAAAAGGATAAAAGAGATACAATGTACACAAATCTCTTATCTCCTCCATCTTCCCTGGAATATTACACACAACCCTCATTAGGACATAAAAGGAAGAAACCTTTTAATAATTGTAAATACAAGCGGTGAAAAATGGCCTAAAGGAAGAAAAGGTTTTCTCTTGTTTAGCAGACCTATAAAAGGGCTCCGAGAGGTCAGCCAGCCCTGGCACAAGGCAATGCCTTTCTCCATCTCATACAATACAATTCACAGGGTAGAAAGGAGCAAGACGTGACTGACACCTACTGGACAGATCGGTACATGGCACAGTGAAGAATTTGTATTTTTGGAGAGGGGATCATCATATTATTATTTATTATGAAGGATTTATATAGTGCCAACAGTTTGCAAAGTTTTTTTTAGAGTGCCAACAGTTTGCTCAGCACTTTAAAAAATAAAGTAGGGCAGTTACAGAATTAAAAACATTTTTGTGCAGGAATTTGCAGCGGGTATTTCTTTATCTGTGTGAAAAAAAATGACGCGACACACAACTGACGTACATTAACCACTTAAGACCCGGACCAAAATGCTGCTAAGGACCTTGCCCCTTTTTGCGATTCGTCACTGCGTAGTTTTAACTGACAATTGCGCGGTTGTGCGACGTGGCTCACAAACAAAATTGGCGTCCTTTTTTCCCCACAAATAGAGCTTTCTTTTGGTGGTATTTGATCACCTCTGCGGTTTTTATTTTTTGCGCTATAAACAAAAATAGAGCGACAATTTTGAAAAAAATTCAATATTTTTTACTTTTTGCTATAATAAATATCCCCCCAAAATATATATAATTTTTTTTTTCCTCAGTTTAGGCCGATACGTATTCTTCTACCTATTTTTGGTAAAAAAAAATAAAAAAAAAAAATCGCAATAAGCCTTTATCGGTTGGTTTTCGCAAAATTTATAGCGTTTACAAAATAAGGGATAGTTTTATCGCATTTTTATTAATTTTTTACTACTAATAGCAGCGATCAGCGATTTTTTTCGTGACTGCGACATTATGGCGGACACTTCGGACAATTTTGACACATTTTTGGGACAATTGTCATTTTCACAGCAAAAAATGCATTTAAATTCCCCCCCCCCCCCCCCCCCCCCCCCCCCATTGTTTACTGTGAAAATGACAGTTGCAGTTTGGGAGTTAACCCCCCCCCCCCCACAAGGGGGCGCTGTAGGATTTGTGTGTTCCCTGTGTGTGTTTACACCCCCCCCCCCCCCCCCCCCCCCCCCACTGTAGGGGGGTGTGGCTGTAGGTGTGACCCCCCCCCCCCCCCCCCCCCCCCCATCCCCCCCCCCCCCCCCCCCCCCCCCCCCCCCCCCCCCCCCCCCCCCCACGTCCCCTATAACAGGGATGACGTGATCGATGCTGCGGCCACCCCCCCCCCCCCCCCCCCCCCCCCCCCCCCCCCAGTGAACCCCCCCCCCCCCCCCCACGGGGAAGCCCCCCCCCCCCCCCCCCCCCCCCCCCACCCCCCCCCCACGGCTCTCCCCGTTCTTCAGCTCCGGGGAGCGATCGCCGCACCCCCCCCCCCCCCCCCCCCCCCCCCCCCCCCCCCCCCCCCCCCCCCCCCAGCGGCGAGCGGGTCCGCGAGTCCCGCGGTCCCGGAGCTTCGGACCCCCCCCACGGCTGGGTACTAGACCCCCCCCCCCCCCCCCCCCCCCCCCCCCCACCCCCCCCCCCCACCAACGTATATATACGTGGATGTGCCCAGCCCCCCCCCCCCCCCCCCCCCCCCCCCCCCCCCCCCCCCCATTCTGCTGACGTAAATGTTCAGTAGGCGGTCCTTAAGTGGTTAAAAACCGATGTCAAAGCACCCCCCATAAAAACCCCCCCCCCCCCCCCCCCCCCCCCCCCCCACCCCCCCCCCCCCCCCCCCCCCCCCCCCCCCCCCCCCCCCCCCCCCCCCCCCCCCCCCCCCCCCCCCCCCAACCCCCCCCCACCCCCCCCCCCCCCCCCCCCCCCCCCCCCCACGTGCATAACCCCCCCCCCCCCCCCCCCCCCCCCCCCCCCCCCCCCCCCCCCCCCCCCCCCAAACGTATATAATCTTGTGTGTCCCCCCCCCCCCCCCCCCCCCCCCCCCCCCCCCCCCCCCCCCCCCCCCCCCCCCCCCCCCCCCCCCCCCCCCCCCCCCCCCCCCCCCCCCCCCCCCCCCCCCCCCCCCCCCCCCCCCCCCCCCCCCCCCCCCCCCCCCCCCCCCCCCCCCCAAGTGAAATCCCCCCCCCCCCCCCCCCCCCCCCCCCCCCCCCCCCCCCCCCCCCCCCCCCCCCCCCCCCCCCCCCCCCCCCCCCCCCCCCCCCCCCCCCCACCCCCCCCCCCCCCCCCCCCCCCCCCCCATAGAGTGTAAATGAGCCCTTAAAACTTGCCGGAAAAAAAATATTTTCCTTATACAGTGTGCATTGTTATCTTAGGCAGATATTACTAGCATACCCCCCCCCCCCCCCCCCCCCACTGTGAAAAAAGGAGGAAGCAGAGTCTTCATATGTAATGAGCAAGGATGGCTGCCTCATGCCCCCCCCCCCCCCCCCCCCCCCCCCCCCCCCCCCCCCCCCCCCCCCCCCCCCCCCCCCCCCCCCCCCCCCCCCCCCCCCCCCCCCCCCCCCCCCCCCCCCCCCCCCCCCCACCCCCCCCCCCCCCCCCCCCCCCCCCCCCCCCCCCCCCCCCCCCCCCCCCCCCCCCCCCCCCCCCCCCCCCCCCCCCCCCCCCCCCCCCCCCCCCCCCCCCCCCCCCCCCCCCCCCCCCCCCCCCCCCCCCCCCCCCCCCCCCCCCCCCCCCCCCCCCCCCCCGTGTTTTATTGGGATTTTATGTGATGGACCAACAAGACCCCCCCCCCCCCCCCCCCCCCCCCCCCCCCCCCCCCCCCCCCCCCCCCCCCCCCCCAAAAAGACCCCCCCCCCCCCCCCCCCCCCCCCCCCCCACCCCATAAATGTGAAGTGGAAGGAAAATGATAATTGGTTTTCATATTTTTTTTACAAATAAATATGTGCCCCCCCCCCCCCCCCCCCCCCCCCCCCATTGTGGGGTACCCCCCCCCCCCCCCCCCCCCCCCCCCCCCCCCCCCATTTGTATGCCCCCCCCCCCCCCCCCCCCCCCCCCCCCCCCCGAGTCAATACTTTGTAGAACCTCCTTTCACTGCAATTACAGCTGCAAGTCTTTTTGGGGGTGTCTCTACCAGCTTTGCACATCTAGAGAGGGACATGTTTGGCCATTCTTCTTTGCAAAATAGCTCAAGCTCTGCCATATTGGATGGAGAGTGTCTGTGAACAGCAATTTTCAAGTCTTGCCACAGATTCTCAATTGGATTTAGGTCTGGACTTTCGCTGGGCCATTCTAACACATGATTATGCTTTGATATAAACCATTCCATTGTAGATCTGGCTGTATATTTAGGATTGCTGTCCTGCTGGAAGGTGAACCTCCGCCCCAGTCTCAAGTCTTTTGCAGACTAACAGGTTTCCTTCTAAGATTTGAGCCAAACACAGGACATCGATCTTCCCATCAACTCTGACCAGCTTCCCTGCTGAAGAAAAGCATCCCCACGCCATGATGCTGCCACCACCATGTTTCACAGTGGGGATGGTGTGTTCAGTGTTCGTTTTCCGCCACACATAGCATTTTGTTTTTAGGTCAAAAAGTTCAATTTTGGTCTCATCTGACCAGAGCACCTTCTTTACATGTTTACTGTGTTCCCAACATGGCTTATCACAAACTGCAAACTGGACTTCTTATGGCTTTCTTTCACCAACGGCTTTCTTCTTGCCACTCTTCCATAAAGGGCAGATTTGTGGAGAGCATGACTAATAGTTGTCCTGTGGACAGATTCTCCCCCCTGAGCTGTGGATCTCTGCAGCTCCTCCAGTTACCATGGGCCTCTTGGCTACTCTCTGATTAATGCTCTCCTTGCCCGGCCTGTCAGTTTAAGTGGACGGCCATGTCTTGGTAGGTTTGTAGTTGTGCCATATTCTTTCTATTTTCAGATGATGGATTGAACAGAGCTCTGCGAGATTTTCAAAGCTTGGGATATTTTTTTAGGACCTAGCCCTGCTTTAAAAACTTCTCCACAACTTTATCCCTGACCTGTCTGGTGTGTTCCTTGGCCTTCATGATGCTGTTTGTTCACTAAGATTCTCTAACAAACCTCTGAGGGCTTCACAGATGTATTTATACTAAGATTTTATATACATATATACACATACATACACTAAGATTACATTACACACAGATGGACTATATTTACTAATTAGGTGACTTCTGAAGGCAATTGGTTCCAATAGATTTTAGTTAGGGGTCTCAGAGTAAAGTGGGCTGAATACAAATGCACACCACACTTTTCACATGTTTGAAAACCAGTTATAATTTTCTTTCCACTTCCCAATTATTTGCTACTTTGTATTGATCACATGAAATCCCAGTAAAATACATTTACCTTTTTGGTTGTAACATGACAAAATGTGGAAAATCTCAAGGGGTATGAATACTTTTTCAAGGCACTTTAATTTCTTGTAGAATAGATGAAAGAAGGGTTTTCTTGGGTTTTATTGCTTTTTGAGGCTTCATTGATTGATTTTCCCTAACTTCTTATTATGATGACATTGGAATCATCTGGAAAAGAAGAAAAAAAGACCAACTTCGGGCACAATAAATTTTCCAGAATTAAAAGTGGTTGTAAAACGCTGACACAAAATATGAACACCACATATCCCTCTATAGCAGGAGTCTCTAAACCAGGGATCTTCAAACTACGGCCCTCCAGTTGTTCAGGAACTACAATTCCCATCATGCCTAGTCATGTCTGCGAATGTCAGATTTTTACAATGCCTCATGGGAAATGTAGTTCCACCACAGCTGGAGGGCTGTAGTTTGAGGATCCCTGCTCTAAACGATGGCCCTCCAGCTGTTCAGAAAACTACAATTCCCATCATGCCTAGTTATGTGTGTAAATGTCAGAGCTTCATAATGCCTGATGGGACATGTAGTGCCGCAACAGACGGAGGGCCATAGTTTGGAGGTCCTTGATCTATAAGCAAGGGTCTCAAACTGGCGACCCTCCAGCTGTTGTGAAACTACAAGTCCCATGAGGCATTTGTAAGGCTGACAGTTACAAGCATGGCTCCCTCAGGCAGAGACGTGATGGGACTTGTAGTTCCACAACAGCTGGAGGGCCACCAGTTTGTGACCCCTGTAATATAGTGTGCACTTGCCTAAATACAGAGCACCAAGTGTCATTACTCTGCCATCAGCACAAGTCCCTTCTTACAAGTTTTCCTGACACCAAGAAAAAAAAGGTGACAGGTGAGAGAGCTCCAGTACACACACAGCCTGTGATTGACAGCCTCAGCTCTGTTCCTGTGTGCTGTGTGAAGAGGGGTGTCCCTTCTCTTTAATCAGCTCTCTGCCCCCTGCTTTCTAAAAGATCAGACAAGATAGGTAAATTCTGCACTTTGAACAGCTGTAGAGGAGAGAGGGCTGCAGATAAACAGGCACAACAATGTAAAGGGATTTGTTTCATCTTTGTATTTCCTGAGGCCAGTCACTTCACTAGGTATACGTGTACAATTACAAATGCAAACTTTGCACAGATTAACTAAGTAATAGGGAAAGGTTTTTGGACTGGCTCCTTAGAGACACAATGAATGTAAACCTGCATTTAGTTTGGATGATTCGACTTTTTCAGAGATAAGTGAGCTGTGGTGCACCTTAGCCTTGCAACTGTCACCAGACTAAACCCGACAGGGCAACAATCTAATGGGCACCTTCAGGATAAAGAGGATGGAGACTTACTCATCCCTGAACACTCCCGGTCTCCATCCCACACATTGGAAACGGCGTGTCCCGTCAGCAGAAGATTAATCAAACTTTGGCTAAAAAAGAAGAAACAACGAAAATAAGATAAACCTTAACCAACTAAGTGCAATTGTTACACAATAGACAATAGACATTCGTTTAGTTGCGAATTCGTTTTCTAACAAATTTTGACAAATTAGTTGATTCGGAAACATCCGAATTAACAAAAACTCGTTTAACCCCTTCAGCCCCGGACCATTTTGCTGATCAATGACCGGGCCCCTTTTTGCGATTCGGCACTGGGTCGCTTTGACAATTGCGCGGTCGTGCGTCGTGGCTTCCAAACAAAATTGGTGTATTTTTTTCCCGCAAATAGAGATTTCTTTTGGTGGTATTTGATCACCTCTGCAGTTTTTATTTTTTGCACTATAAACAATTTTGAAAAAAAAAAAAAATTATATTTTTTTTTACTTTTTGCTATAATAAATATCCCCAAAAATCTATAAAAACTAATTGTTTCCCTCAGTTTAGGCCGATACGTATTCTTCTACATATTTTCCGTAAAAAAAAAAAAAAAAATCGCAATAAGCGTTTGATTGGTTTGCGCAAAATCAAAATTTATAGCGTTTACAAAATAGGGGGTAGTTTTATGGCATTTTTATTAATATTTTTTTTTTGACTACTAATGGCGGCGATCAGCGATTTTTAATCGGTACTGCGACATTATGGCGGACACTTTGGACACATTTTTGGGACCATTGGCATTTTTATAGTGCTATAAAAATGCCACCGGCAGGGAAGGGGTTAACACTAGGGGGCGAGGAAGAGGTTAATTATGTTAATTAGGTTAATTATGTTCCCTGGGTGTGTTCTAACTGAAGGGGGATGGGACTGACTTGGGAAAATGACAGATCGTTGTTCATACATTGTATGAACAGACGATCCGTCATTTCTCCCGGACAGGACCGGGAGCTGTGCGTTTACACACACAGCTCCCGGTTCTCGCTCTGTAACGAGCGATCGCAGGTGCCCGGCAATGATCGCGCCCCTATTGGCTGAAACGCGAGATGACGTATACCTACGTGATCTCATGCAGTCGAGCCGATCTGCTGCCATATAACTGCGGCGGCAGGTCGGCAAGTGGTTACATTTTTTTTCCCAAACATTCGTAAATTAAAATAATTCGGAAATTCGAAAATCTGAATTAACGAATTATTAAATTCTAGGTATTAAAATTTCCTTTCAAATTTTGCGAACTTAACAAATACGAAATTATCCGAAATGACGAAGGCCATATCTAAACGAATGAAACATAATGAATTAATAATAATAAATGCTAAAATAATAATAAAAACATTTTATTATTATTCTTAATTTGTTCCATTCCTTTTGTTTAGATGAGGCATTCGCTATTTCGGATAAATTCGTATTCGTAACAGCTAAATTTGAAAAGAAATTCCAATACCTATAATTTAATAGCTAGTAATTATTAGTTATTCTTTAGCATTTTCAGATTTTCTAGTTGACGAATTGCGATGACAACAAATGACCAAAAAAAAATAGACAAATGTATTTCTATTATACAATATACAGGCCTTACCATACAGTACAATAGCATTTGCCATTGATCGGCATGTTTATAGGCACACACTTACCTGACTTTTATTCCATCCCCAGCTAACCTCACTCCTACCCTTCAAACAGGATCACTGAACTGCTGCCCTCCCCAGATGCAAACACTTAACTCCCCTTTGCTTTCTTTAGAAGTACAACACTTTGTAGCACAGGGTTCGACAAACCCTGGGTGCCAGGTTGCAAGTGCCACTAGAATTAGCGAAGTGGCGCCAGGGGTATCCTGCATCTCGGTCCCTCCCCCCGCTGCACGATTGCGTCGGCCCGGCCGATAATTGAGGTCGCGGCTTTGCAGCCTTCTGCAGGCCTACGCTCCCTTCTGTGATCTGGCACCATCTTGTGGTGGCCTTAGGTATGAAAAGAAGAAAAACCGCAATGCTAAGTGAAAAAGAGAAGGAAGTGTTTGCAGCCATCATCTGGCGCCTTTTGCCTAATGGTGAGTGAGGGGTGGCCGGTTTAAATAGCTTCATATAGCCTTTTTTTTGTATTCGTGTCACTGGTTTCCACAAATTGTCAGTTAGGTGTCCGATTTGTCTGTCGCAACATCGCAGTGCCACTATAAGTCGATGATCGCCGCTATTACTAGTATAAAAATAAAAAATGTAATTAAAAAAAATTCCAGTATATATATCCCATAGTTAGTAGTTGCTATAACTTCTGCATAAACCAATCAATATACGCTTATTGGGATTTTTTTTTCTACCATTAATATGTAGCAGAATACGTATTGGCCTAAAATTATGAAGATATTCATTTTTTTTTTTATTATTGGATATATTTTATAGCAGAAAGTAAAACATTTTTTTATTTTTTTTTAATTGTCTGTTTTTGCAGAAAATAAAAAAAATGAAGAGGTTATCACATACCACCAAAAGAAAGCTTTATTTGTGAGAGAAAAAAATATATTTTTTTTATTTAGGTACAGTGTTGCATGGCCGTGCAATTGTCAGTTAAATATAACCGTGCCGTATCACAAAAAATGTCCCGATTATGAAGGGGGGGGGGGGATATTTTAGAGGTCAAGTGGTTAAATTCTCCTATCCTTTAAAGCCAAGGAAGCTGCTTCTGTTTGATCTGCAACTGCCATGGTGCTGCACATGATCAGTTATGATATCAGCCATTGGATGGTTTGACAGTTTGGTTGAGCACACAAGCAGATTTGACAGTTCGCATTCCCAGCATTCCAGGAATGTAATTGTTTTCTAAAACTATTAAATGGGTTTAGTTCCATTTTATGATTTACTGCTGCTCAGGGGCTTCAGTAAAATGGCAACCAGCAGCAAAAAGAAACAGGAGCAATGCTGGAGGCAATTTATGGCACACACTAATTTGGAAGCATAAATATTAACCACTTGCCGCCCGCCAATAAGTACCCATCAGTGCCACCCATAAGTACCCATCAGTGCCACCCATAAGTACCCATCAGTGCCACCCATAAGTACCCATCAGTGCCACCCATAAGTACCCATCAGTGCCACCCATAAGTACCCATCAGTGCCACCCATAAGTACCCATCAGTGCCACCCATAAGTACCCATCAGTGCCACCCATAAGTACCCATCAGTGCCACCCATAAGTACCCATCAGTGCCACCCATAAGTACCCATCAGTGCCACCCATAAGTACCCATCAGTGCCACCCATAAGTACCCATCAGTGCCACCCATAAGTACCCATCAGTGCCACCCATAAGTACCCATCAGTGCCGCCCATAAGTACCCATCAGTGCCGCCCATAAGTACCCATCAGTGCCGCCCATAAGTACCCATCAGTGCCGCCGTGCCGCCCATAAGTACCCATCAGTGCCGCCCATAAGTACCCATCAGTGCCGCCCATGAGTACCCATCAGTGCCGCCCATGAGTGCCCATCAGTGACGCCCATGAGTGCCCATCAGTGACGCCCATGAGTGCCCATCAGTGACGCCCATGAGTGCCCATCAGTGACGCCCATGAGTGCCCATCAGTGACGCCCATGAGTGCCCATCAGTGACGCCCATGAGTGCCCATCAGTGACGCCCATGAGTGCCCATCAGTGACGCCTATGAGTGCCCATCAGTGACGCCTATGAGTGCCCATCAGTGACGCCTATGAGTGCCCATCAGTGACGCCTATGAGTGCCCATCAGTGACGCCTATGAGTGCCCATCAGTGACGCCTATGAGTGCCCATCAGTGACGCCTATGAGTGCCCATCAGTGACGCCTATGAGTGCCCATCAGTGACGCCTATGAGTGCCCATCAGTGACGCCTATGAGTGCCCATCAGTGACGCCTATGAGTGCCCATCAGTGACGCCTATGAGTGCCCATCAGTGACGCATACCAGCGCCGCCTATCAGTGCCCATCAGTACTACTTTATCGGTGCCCATCAGTGCCGCCATATCAGTGCCCGTAATTGAACGAGGAGAAAACTTACTTATTTAAAAAAATAAACAGAAAAAAAAAATCTTTATTTTTTTTCAAAATTTTCAGTGTTTATTTTAGTTGTTGCACAAAAAAAAAAATTATATTTGTGGGGAAAAAAGGACGCCAACTTTGTTTGGGTGCAGTGTAGCATGACCGCGCAATTGTCATTCAAAGTGCGACAGTGCTGAACGCTGAAAACTGGCTTGGGCGGGAAGGTGCGTAGGTGCCTGGTATGGAAGTGGTTAATGTTGAATGTACATTCCTTGCTAAAAAAAAAAAAAATGTATTTAAAAAAATATATATATATATATATATAAACAAGTTGTGATGGGTACATTTCTACTGTAAATCTTTCATAAAAAATTCTTGAATAGGGGCAGTAATGGTAATGTACCCATCAGTCACTTTATGGAAGAAGATGAATCATGCCACAGTCTCACCTGCCGTGCCCATACACCGGGTCTATCAGGGGCTCATCCGCATCTTCTATTTCATTCTTCACATTTTCAATACCCTGGAGGGTGTAAAAAAAAAAAAAAGTCATTAATATTCCTGACGGCTTCCTAAGGCCTTGTATACATGAGCTCCAGTCTGTATGACATCAGTGTGGACTGAGAGCTTTCACAAAGCATTTGCAAAGCTTTCTCCCCGTTTTCAAGCAGCTTTGCTGAATCCTTTAAAAAAACACCATTAAGCTCCAGTCTGGGGATGTTAATGTGCGCCGAGTATGTCATTGCTAACAAGACTTAGCGGGATTTACAATACTTCAATGCTTCTTGAAAGCCTGCTGAAGACTACTAGATTGTTTAAAGTGACACTCAGGACTCCTATTAAATCTGTGCTTAACACCCCCTTTCTGGAACCCAAGTTTGTGTATCTAAACCCAAGAACACAAATGTAATATACTGCCGCTTACAATCCACAGGTGTGGTGGCTGCATTTGCTTTATTTTTATTTATTTTATTTGAATTTAATTTGTTTTGCTCTATTTCCACCTAATGATCCTGTTGGTAACACAAAGTCTGACCTAGGGTGATATAAAGGAATTCAAATAAAACAACCATTTAAAACAAAAACATATATATATATATATATTTTTTTAAATAATTGATTTCATTGAATTGATTTATATCACCCTAGGTCAGACTTTGTGTTACCAACAGGATCATTAGGTGGAAATAGAGCAAAAAAAAAAAAAAAAATTAAATTTAAATAAAAAAAATAATATAGCAAATACACACATACATACACACACAGCCCTCAAAAAATCCACTCCTCTGCTCGCATTTTGCATGTGGATTTTGAGGGGGGGGGGGCGAGTGCGGGCTGCTTGGGAGCAGGGGGGGGGGAGCCCCGCCGGCCCGGGTTGTATGGGAGCCTTTGTCCCAGCGATTGTAGGAGAAGAGAGAGGAGAGGAGCCACCGCCGCCATGCTGATTGGAGCGCTGGGGAGTGGGGAGCATAACAGCATTCAGTACAATAGCTGTGTGTTTCTCCGCCGTGCAGAGTCATATACAGCTCGTCCCCCTTGTCCGGGCACCTCGATAGATAGATCACCGTCCAATCATGGGACGGTGATCTGTCCATTAAAGTTCCACAGACAAGGGGGAGGGGCTGTATATGACACCACACGGCGGGGAAACACACAGCTATTGTAATGAACGCTGTAATGTTCCCCAGGCCAGGCGGCGGTGGTGGTTCTCCCCTCTTATCCCCTATGATCGCCGGGACACAGGCCGCACCTGGGGACCGGGGACACAGGCCGCACCTGGGGACCGGGGACACAGGCCGCACCTGGGGACCGGGGACACAGGCCGCACCTGGGGACCCGGGACACAGGCCGCACCTGGGGACCGGGGACACAGGCCGCACCTGGGGACCGGGGACACAGGCCGCACCTGGGGACCGGGGACACAGGCCGCACCTGGGGACCGGGGACACAGGCCGCACCTGGGGACCGGGGACACAGGCCGCACCTGGGGACCGGGGACACAGGCCGCACCTGGGGACCGGGGACACAGGCCGCACCTGGGGACCGGGGACACAGGCCGCACCTGGGGACCGGGGACACAGGCCGCACCTGGGGACCGGGGACACAGGCCGCACCTGGGGACCGGGGACACAGGCCGCACCTGGGGACCGGGGACACAGGCCGCACCTGGGGACCGGGGACACAGGCCGCACCTGGGGACCGGGGACACAGGCCGCACCTGGGGACCGGGGACACAGGCCGCACCTGGGGACCGGGGACACAGGCCGCACCTGGGGACCGGGGACACAGGCCGAACCTGGGGACCGGGGACACAGGCCGAACCAGAGGACCGGGGACACAGGCCGAACCAGAGGACCGGGGACACAGGCCGAACCAGAGGACCGGGGACACAGGCCGAACCTGAGGACCGGGACACAGGCCGAACCTGAGGACCGGGACACAGGCTGCACTTTTGGGTATGGATAAAGTTGTTGTTAATATTTATTTTTATAACTTAATTCTGAAAAAAACATTTAAAAAGGAACACTAAAGGCAAACAAAAAAAAAAAAAAAAAAAACACACAACAAACATGTTATACTTACCTCCACTGTGCAGCTCGTTTTGCACAGATTGTCCCCTAACCCAGTCTTCTAGGGTCCCTCGGCGGCTGTCTCGGCTCCTCACAAAAGCTTTTCCCCTCCATGCAAGCGAGCGAGCATGGTGGAAAGCTTTAGCGAGAGCGCTCCCGTTATACAGCGGCGGGCTTAGACGCCGACTGTATCACTCGTCTCGCCCTGCCCCCCCGGCGCGCCGCATCATCCGCTGTGATTGACAGCAGCACCAGCCAATGCCTGCTCTGCTATCAATCTGTCCAGCCTAGCCAATCAACGGCCAGCCGGGGAACCAAAGAGGATCACGTGGACGCGCGTGGGTCAGGTAAGTAAAACGGGGGTTCGAGGGGGGGGCAGTACCATCGGATGTTTTTTCACCTTAATGCATAGGATGCATTAAGGTGAAAAAACATTTACCTTTACAAACCCTTTAAGTGTAATTTCATTAGATAATATATGAGGGCGTGTTTAGGGGCATGGCAGGGTAGGGGTTGGGCGGGGCAACTGGTGGCGAGTAACCCTTGAGGCCAGGCTAGTAGCTCAGGACTTGAAATTTTGAGCCCTGTATGTGTAATATAATATATATATTATATATATATATATATATATATATATAATATATATATTATAATATATATATATATATATATATATAATATATATATATATATTTCCTACTTCCTGCTCATTTTTTCCCTCTATTGGACACCAGCCCTTGGATTGGGGTGCGAGACAGCATTAGATAATTTAATAAGACAAGTCTAAGATTTCTGATACCACTTGCCGGTTGAATGAATGTGTAAACGACCAGGACACAAAAGGTGCACACACAAAAAGCATAAAAAAAAAAAAAAAAAGTTGTCATTAAAACCCATAGCAAACAGATACTTTAAGTGCAAAACAGTAAATAAAAATAATCTAAAAATAAAACAAACTATAGGCAACATACACTTTATTCTCAAAAGTATTGAGACACCTGCCTACAATTTATTGGCATCCCAGTCTTCCCAGAAGCGTTGAAGCCGTTTTAGCTGCGAAAGGTGGGCTCAAATATATTGCGCTCTACTGACCAAGACGCCATTAAAGCGGAGCTGCACTCAGGAAAAAAAATGTAGCCTAAAAATAATTTAAAAAAAAAAAAATTATACTCCCCCGAAATACCTGTTGCTATGCGGAAGAACTTAATCTGCCTCTTCCCACACCGCGGTCCGTCTTCTTCTAGTGAATGGGGCGCGCCCATTCACAAGTCGGTGCGAGACTCGCGCATTCGCAGTAGGAAACGGGCAGTGAAGCCGTAAGGTGTGTGAATGGTGGCGCGGGACCTGCACCGACCGAGGAATCGGCATTGGTGGGGCCTTCAGCACAGGCGAGTAGGACAGGTAAGCGTCCTTATTAAAAGTCAACAGGTACACCCGTTAGTAGCTGCTGACTTTAAAAAAAAACTATTTGCGGGTGGAATCCCGCTTTAAAGTTCATGTGCGTGTAAAGGCACGCGTCCCAATACTTTTGGTAATATGGTGTCGATTCTTTATGCTAAGAAACCTGCATAGAGATGGCAAACCTTGAATCATACCTTGGTGAGAATGACGGAGTACAGGAACAGCAGCACACCGAACTTGCTCCGCCAAGTCAGATATTCATCCCATAAAGCTCCCTTCAGCTCACTAAAATTTCGGAAAGTTTTTTTTCTGGAGGAAACGTAAGGAGAAATGTTGTTCATACGGGCATTGCTTGCTTTTCACATAATATGAACATTTACAGGTACAATTCAGTCAAAACAAGCCATGACCAAGCACTGATCTATAGTGTGAAACGTGTAGGCTGCTATCCCCATTTTTTGCTGTATTTTGTATTGCATTTTACATCAGTTTTACAATAAAGACAACCAAACGTTTTTTTGGAGTGCGGCTGTCCATTTTCTAGCCTCTATAAAAAAATGGAACCCTAAGCTGACTATACAATAGTAGAAATTTGTTTACAATGTTTTGTTTTAAGAAAACTCGTTCAATTTTTTAGTTGTTAGTGGAGTCTAATTAAAGGAGTTGTAAAGGAATTTATTTTTTTTTGCCTAAAATTAATGTCTGCAAGGTAGAATAGAATAGAATAGTGTAATGATTCTGTTAAAAAAAACTAGTAAATACCTATTAAATTCCTTCATCTATAACAGTGATGGCGAACCTTGGCACCCCAGATGTTTTGGAACTACATTTCCCATGATGCTCAACTACCCTGCAGAATGCATGAGCATCATGGGAAATGTAGTTCCAAAACATCTGGGGTGCCAAGGTTCGCCATCACTGATCTATATTACCTCCGGCGTTCTAGTTTCTGTTCTCTCATTCACTTCCTGGTTTGCGGCTCTCGTTCATGTAAGAACTACATTTCCCAGTATGCATTGCGGCACGCCCAGTAATTCACACCTCCTTGAAGTCTCTAACACGTAGAGAGCGTCCTGCCGCACAGATGTAGTTCCCAGGAGGGGGCGAGCACATCACTGACCACCGCAGTAAAGCCTCCCTTCATGGTGGTCAGTAAAATCAGACAAGCAGGAAGTGAACAGAACAGAGAAGAAATAGATCAACTTCTGAGCAAAAACGAACAATGAGGAAGTGAAAAGAGGAAGGTCTGTGGGTAAAGGACGCTTATTATGAAAAAATAAATAAAAAATTCCTTTACAAGCCCTTTAAGGTTTGTTTTCCTTCACAGTGACTAGAAAATCTGAAGGAGCAAGACAAATAATTTTTGAACAAATTTATTTCTAACGGTGTATGTGGGTTCAAATGTTAAAAAGCAAAAAAAGTTTTTGAAGTACTTTGGAACTGTATTGAAGTCAATGAATGTATTGAGAATGAACAAATGTTCCTTTAAAAATTAACTTGTGTATCAATTGCTTCACAATGCATACAATGTGCATCTCCTACCTGTTGGGTAACACTTATTTTATCCAGAGATTTGTCTGTGAAGGTTCTCATTTATCAAGGTCATGGGATACCCAGCAGTAATTACATTCAGTTGGATAGCTTATGTTGAAACGTTTTATTACTCTTAACCCCCTTCCATACCGGGCATTTTCACCCCCTTTCTGCCCAGACCAATTTTTAGTTTTCAGCGTTGTTGCACTTTGAATGACAATTGCGTGGTCATGCAACACTGTACCCAAACTAAGACCACAGATAGAGCTTTCGTTTGGTGGCATTTGATCATCTCTGCGGTTTTTATTTGTTGCGCTATAAACAAAAGAGCGACAATTTACAAAAAAAAAAAACACCACCATATTTTTTACTTTATGTAATAAATATCACAATTTAAAATAAAAAAAAGTTTTCCTCAGTTTAGACCGATACGTATTCTTCTACATATGTTTGGTAAAAAATAAATCGCTATAACCATATATTGATTGGTTTGCGCAAAAGTTATAGCGTCTACAAAATAGGTGATAGATTTATGGCATTTTTATTTTATACATTTTTTTACTAGTAATGGCAGCGATCTGCGATTTTTTATTGTGACCGTGACATTGTGGCGGACACTTTTGACACATTTTTGGGACCATTCACATTTATACAGCGATTAGTGCTATAAATATGCACTGATTACTGTGTAAATGTGACTGGCAGGGAAGGGGTTAACGCTAGGGGGCGCTGAAGGAGTTAAAATTGTCCCTACAGTGTGTTCTAACTGTTGGGGGGAGGGGACTCACAAGGGGAGGAGACCGATGTGTGTTTCCTTGTACTGGGAACACAGCATTGGTCTCCTTACCGCTGACAGGAGGTGGATGTGTGTTTACACACACACACACACACGCGCGCACACACGCCGTGATCACCAGCAATCGCGGGTGCCCGGTCACGAGCCGTGCCATGGGCGGGCGCCCTAGATTGCACCCAGATCAAGGGAGGGTTCCTGCCGGCATCATTTTACAATGCGCTGGTAAGGAAGGGGTTAAGTACCGGCAGCATTTACAGATCTAATAAAGCTGCCTTCCTTCTGATCCTGTATATAGGTCCTACTGCCTTCCTTCTGATATCCTGTATATATAGGTCCTACTGCCTTCCTTCTTCTGATCCTGTATATATAGGTCCTACTGCCTTCCTTCTGAATCCTGTATATAGGTCCTACTGCCTTCCTTCTGATCCTGTATATAGGTCCTACTGTCCTTCCTTCTGATCTGCTATATAGGTCTCCTTTGATCCTGACTCTTCCTTCTGATCCTGTATATAGGTTCCTACTGCATTCCTTCTGATCCTGTATATAGGTCCTACTGCCTTCCTTCTGATCCTGTATATAGGTCCCACTGCCTTCCTTCTGATCCTGTATATAGGTCCTACTGCCTTCCTTCTGATCCTGTATATAGGTCCCACTGCCTTCCTTCTTGATCCTGGATATATAGGTCCTACTGCCTTCCTTCTGATCCTGTATATAGGTCCTACTGCCTTCCTTCTGATCCTGTATATAGGTCCTACTGCCTTCCTTCTGATCCTGTATATAGCTCCTACTGCCTGCCTTCTGATCCTGTATATACTGCTTCCTACTGTCCCTGCCTTCTGATCCTGTATATAGGTCCTTAACTGCCTTCCTTCTGATCCTGTATATAGGGTCCTACTGCCTTCCTTCTGATCCTGTATATAGGTCCTACTGCCTTCCTTCTGATCCTGTATATAGGTCCTACTGCCTTCCTTCTGATCCTGTATATAGGTCCCCTACTGCCTTCCTTCTGATCCTGTATATAGGTCCTACTGCCTTCCTTCTGATCCTGTATATAAGGTCTCTACTGCCTTCCTTCTGGATCCTGTATATAGGTCCTACTGCCTTCCTTCTGATCCTGTATATAGGGTCCTACTGCCTTCCTTCTGATCCTGTATATAGGTCTTACTGCCTTCCTTCTGATCCTGTATATAGGGTCCTACTGCCTTCCTTCTGATCCTGTATATAGGGTCTACTGCGCCTCCTCCTGATCCTGTATATAGGGTCCTTACTTCGCTCTCCTGATTCCTGTTATATAGATTTCTTTTTCACTTTTATATACTGTATTTGCTGGCTTATAAAAGACTACGTTTTACACTTAAAAAAACTGGCCAAAAAACAGGGGTCGTCGTATACGCCGAAGCTACATACTGTATATACAGCTTAGCCAATCCCAGTGAGCAATATATTCAAATGAATACAGAGCCTGCTCGGATTGGAGTAACAACCTCTGCCAATCCAAGCAGGCTACATACAGTAGCCTGCTTGATTGGCTTTGAGAGTCAGAGAGGTGTGGGCGGATGATTTACAGCCTCTGCCAATCCAAGCAGGCTTTGTATTTATTAATAGAATACATTGCTTGCCGTGATTGGCTCCAGTTCCAGCAAGAAAGAGGAAGAATATGGCTCCAGAAGGAAGAAATATGAAGCGTCAAAAGCCTAGGAAGGGGGGTCGTCTTATACTGTAAGTACAGCCAAAAAAATCTTAAACTGTAAAATTAGGGGGTCGTCTTATACGTCCGTCGCCTTATACACTGGCAAATACGGTAAAGTATCTACTGCCCTTCTACAGATACTTTAGATTCCTTCTGCCCTCCTAGAGATCCTTTATATAGGTTTCTTCTGTCCTACTGATCCTGCATATAGCTTCCTACTGCCCTCCAACAAATCCTGTATATAGATTGCTACTGCCTTCCTACCGATCCTGTATATAGATTGCTACTGCCTTCCTACCGATCCTGTATATAGGGTCCTACTGCCTTCCTACCGATCCTGTATATAGGGTCCTACTGCCCTCTACCGATCCTGTATATAGGGTCCTACTGCCCTCTACCGATCCTGTATATAGGGTCCTACTGCCCTCTACCGATCCTGTATATAGGGTCCTACTGCCCTCTACCGATCCTGTATATAGGGTCCTACTGCCCTCTACCGATCCTGTATATAGGGTCCTACTGCCCTCTACCGATCCTGTATATAGGGTCCTACTGCCCTCTACCGATCCTGTATATAGGGTCCCTACTGCCCTCTACCGATCCTGTATATAGGGTCCTACTGCCCTCTACCGATCCTGTATATAGGGTCTACTGCCCTCTACCGATCCTGTATATAGGGTCCTACTGCCCTCTACCGATCCTGTATATAGGGTCCTACTGCCCTCTACCGATCCTGTATATAGGGTCCTACTGCCCTCTACCGATCCTGTATATAGGGTCCTACTGCCCTCTACCGATCCTGTATATAGGGTCCTACTGCCCTCTACCGATCCTGTATATAGGGTCCTACTGCCCTCTACCGATCCTATATATAGGGTCCTACTGCCCTCTACCGATCCTGTATATAGGGTCCTACTGCCCTCTACCGATCCTGTATATAGGGTCCTACTGCCCTCTACCGATCCTGTATATAGGGTCCTACTGCCCTCTACCGATCCTGTATATAGGGTCCTACTGCCCTCTACCGATCCTGTATATAGGGTCCTACTGCCCTCCTACCGATCCTGTATATAGGGTCCTACTGCCCTCTACCGATCCTGTATATAGGGTCCTACTGCCCTCCTACCGATCCTGTATATAGGGTCCTACTGCCCTCTACCGATCCTGTATACTGGTTCCCATTGACCTCCTACTGATCCTGTATATAGGTTCCCATTGACCTCCTACTGATCATGAATATAGATTCCAAGTGCCTTCCTACTTATGGAGACGCCAGGACCGATCGCCTTCGGGATGAATTAGAGCGGAGACTGCGAGCCAGGCCTTCTTGTCCACATCAGTGCCTGACCTCACAAATGCCCTTCTGGAACAATGGTCAAACATTCCCATAGACACACTCCTAAACCTTGTGGACAGCCTTCCCAGAAGAGTCAAAGCTGTTATAGCTGTAAAGAGCGGGCCAACTCAATATTGAACCCTACGGACCAAGACTGGTATGCCAGTAAAGGTTATGTGCGTGTAAGGCCAGGTGTGTCCCAATACTTTTGGTAATATGTATTACTTTGTTATCCTAACGTTGTTACTGAATAAAAAAGGCCCATAACCAAAATGGTCCATAAGGGAATATACAGGTGTGAGAGCCTAACTGGTTAACATTTAAAATAATTCTAAGACAATTTCGAGGAGGAACCACGACAATTTGTCTGCCATTTATCTACACTTCTGCCCCTTCTATCCTCAGTGAGCTCCATATCAGAGCTTGATAAATATCACCCTGCTGTGAAATGTCTCAGCTATGGAGGTCTATAAGTAAGATGTGTACACATTCCTTCCTAATCACCCCAAACCAAGAATGCCATGAATGGCTCATTTAGGAGAAAATAAATATTGCAATTGAATCTCCTGGATGGGAAAACAAGTCCTTATTGACGAGGTTAATTTATAGAGCATAATGATGTGCAGATGTGAAGAATACATTTCATGCAGCTGACCATTAAACAAACGCCAAATGACGCATGCAAAGCACGGCTATGACTATAAAAAATAGAAAACATTTTTTACACCCGCAGTACATTTGAATAAAGCTCAGGGAACAAGTTATCAAAGGGTTTAAAGCCGAACCCAAGAAAGTGTTTCCCCATAGAAGTCAATGGCAACGAAAATAATTTGTTCCGCATTGACTTCTATGGCATGAAATACCGCATGTGGCCAGAGGTGGGTGGGTCACCAGAGAGCCTCAGAAATACTCGGAAAGGCTCGTCAGAACTCGAAAAACCTTGGAAAGGCTCAGGAACTGAGCCTTTCCGAATGGCTCCGATCGGCTCCGGTGCCCACCCCCCACCTCTGGCCAAATGTGTTACTGCACACTGCATTTATTTGATAATAGCTGGTTGTTAAAGGGGTTGTAAAAATTCATTAATAGCTTCCTTTACCTTAGTGCAGTCCTCCTTCACTTACCTCATCCTTCCATTTATGTCCTTATTTCTTCTGAGAAATCCTCACTTCCTGTTCTTCTGTCTGTAACTACACACCGTAATGCGAGGCTTTCTCCCTGGTGTGGAGAAAGCCTGTTGAGGGGGAGGGGGCAAGCAGGAGTGTCAGGACACACACTAACACACAGCTCCTTTCTCTATCTGCGAAGTAGAGAGTGTCCTGACTTGCCTGCTCGCCCCCTCCCCTCTCAAGAGGCTTTCACCACACCAGGGAGAAAGCCTTGCATTACTGTGTGGAGTTACAGACAGAAGAACAGGAAGTGAGGATTTCTCAGGAGAAATAAGGACATTTAAAAGCAAAATGGAAGAATGAGGTAAGTGAAGGAGGACTGCACTAAGGTAAAGGAAGTTATTTAGGGAAAAAAAAAAGAGTTGGATGGCCTCACTTGACAACCATAACTCAACTGCTGTCAGTGGAATTTCCTGCCGGGAACACAGCGCCAAAGAAAAGAAAATGAACTGCGCGGGGTCCCCCCTACAAATCCATACCAAGTCCTTTAGTCTCGCAATTGGATTTTATAGCGGAGTTCCATTTTTTTTTTTACGTTTATTAAAAGTCAGCAGCTACAAAAAAAGTGTAGCTGCTGGCTTTTAATAAACAGACACTTACCTGTTTCCACTGTCCAGCGGCACAACCACCGGCACCTCCATTCTAACTGTGGGCACACCTGGCTGTGACAGCTTTCGGCTTCACGGCCAGGCACTCACTGCACGAGCGACGCTGCGCTCCCTGAGTGGACAGGCAATCACCTAGGACCTGTCACGTATCCTAGGCGATCGCCAACTGGGAGGGGCCACCATAGACGATATGACGTAATCGCCTAAGCGGGCCCTGGGGCGGAAGGAGGAAGAGGGACAGGAAGTCCCACTCCTACTGAAGCCCCCCCCCGCCCCCCCCCCCCAAAAAAAAATTAACATGACAAATGTGGCATGTAAGTGGGCGAGGAGTGGTTTAAGCGGAAGTTCCACTTTTGGGTGGAACTCTGCTTTAAGTGGAACCCCACGCCAAAATGTACAAAGAAAAAAAGATGGCGCGGGTTCGCCCTCAAAATCCATACCAGATCCTTATCCGAGCATGCAGGCCGGCAGATTAGGAAAGGAGGGGGGACAAGTGAGCTCCATAGCAGAACCAATAATAAAAAAGTTTTAAATGCCAGCACTGGTTGGTTTACATTCTGCAGAGGAGTCATGGTTGTTAAGGACACGGCGGGCTGCTCCGCTCCTTAACCACTTGCCCTCGGCCTCATAGTAAAAAGACATCATGTTTTGAAAGATGGATATCTCAGTAACGGCAGCAGCTGCTGCCACAACCGAGATATCCATCTCTTCTGTGGGCGGTTCTGTTAACGGCGGTCTCCGCGGCGGATTCGCCCCGAGATCGCCGTTATAGGTGGCGGGAGAGGCCCCTCCCCTCCTGCCGCTCTCCCGTGCCCTCCGCCGCTTATCGTTGCCGTCGGTAGCGGCGGAGGCGATCGGGTCCGTTCGGCTCCTCAGCGGGGATACGAGTGAGGGAAAAAACCGCCCGACCCGTCCCCAGAGCTCTGCTGGGCGGAAGTGACGTCAAAACGTCAGTCCCGCCCAGCGTCTTAAAGGGACTTTTTTTTTTATGTTATCTGAAAAAATGACATTTTACATTTTTTTTTTGTTGCATTTAAGCCTAAATATGAGATCTGAGGTCTTTTTGACCCCAGATCTCATATTTAAGAGGACCTGTCATGCTTTTTTCTATTACAAGGGATGTTTACATTCCTTGTAATAGGAAAAAAAGTGATCATTTTTTTATTTTTATTTATTTCGGTGTATAAAATTATAAACTAATTTAAAATAAATAAGAAAACAAACAAATTTTTTTTTAAAAACGCCCCATCCCGACGAGCTCGCGCACAGAAGAGAACCCATACGCGAGTAGCGCCCGCATATGAAAACAGCGTTCAAACCACACAAGTGAAGTATCGCCGCGATCGTTCGAGCGAGAGCAATAATTCTAGCCCTAGACCTCCTCTGTATCTCAAAAAATGCAACCTGTAGAATCTTTTAAACGTCGCCTATCGAGATTTTTAAGGGTAAAAGTTTGACGCCATGCCACGAGCGGGTGCAATTTTTATTCAAAAAAGTGCTTTTTTTCAAAAAAAGTGCGCTTGTAAGACCGCTGCGCAAATACGGTGTGACAAAAAGTATTGCAATGACTGCCATTTTATTCTCTAGGGTGTTAGAAAAAAAATATATATAATGTTTGGGGGGTTTAAGTAATTTTCTAGCAAAAAAAACTGTTTTAGTCTCGTAAACACCGAATCTGAAAAACAGGCTTGGTGGGCAAGTGGTTAAAGGAGAAAAAATGTTTTTCCTAAAATGAATGTCTGCAAGGTAGACAGACAGAATAGTGTAATGACTATGTTAAAAAAACAAGTAAATACCTATTAAATTCCTTCATCTACATCACCTCCGGCGTTCTAATTTCTGTTCTCTCATTCACTTCCTGGTTTGCATCACTTGTTAATGTAAGAACTACATTTCCCAGTATGCATTGTGGCACGCCCAGTAATTCACACCTCCTTAAGGTCTCTAATACGTAGACGTAGTTCCCAGAAGGGGGCGAGCACGTTACTGACCACCGCAGTAAAGTCTCCCTTCACGGTGGTGAGTAACAATCAGACAAGCAGGAAGTGAACAGAACAGAGAAGAAATAGAGTAACTTCTGAGCAAAAACGAACAATGCGGAAGTGAAAAGAGGAATGTCTGCGGGTAAAGGATGCTTATTATGAAAAAAAAAAACATTTCCTTTACAACCCCTTTAACAAACCACATTTTTCACACAGAAATCCGAGTGGATCGATATTTTCAATTTGAATCTGAAAAGTTGCAAAGGGAAACTAAACTAATTCTAAAAACAAAGTAATGAAACGAAATTAGTGACAAATCAATCTATTTGAAACAAAACTAAACAAATTTTTCCGTTCTGCACATATCCACAACAGGGGTGCTCAACCTTTTAAGGAGTGAGGGCCGCTTAAGCGACTTAGTAACCGGTCACGGGCCACAATGAGGGGAGCGGGTAGAGTACAGGCCCATGTCCACTCCCATATGCAGAGCAGACAGGGGCACAGCCCACTGTACTCTATTGGCCCTCCAATCCGATCTTCCCATGTGGAAGGCGGTGGACCCCCCCTCTTCTGTTTTTTTTAGATCGAATTAGAGGTAGATGTGTGTAAACGACCACAAGTCTGTTGACATCTGTGGCTCAATAGAGGTGCATGAAGGGTCCAATTGGATCAGTCCCGTCGCATCACCGAGGATTCGATGCGTGTACCCGGCGGCCGCGGTGTCCATCAGGTACGCGCGATCGGCGGTGACAGAGCAGGGCCGTGGAGCTCTGTGTGTAAACACAGAGCTTCACATCCTGTCAGGGAAAGAGGAGACCGATCTGTGTCTCTTGTACATAGAGACACAGCATCGGTCACCTCCCCCAGTCACCCCCCTCCCCCCACACAGTTAGAACACACCCAGGCAATACATTTAACCCCTTCCTCACCCCCTAGTGTTAACCCCTTCAATGCCTGTCACATTTATACAGTAATTAGTGCATATTTATAGCACTGGTCGCTGTATAAATGTGAATGGCGCCAAAAATGTGTCAAAAGTGTCCGATGTGTCCGCCGTAATGTCGCAGTCCCAATAAAAATCGCAGATCGCCGCCATTACTAGTAAAAAAAAAAATATAAAAAAAAAATCATAATTCTGTCCCCTATTTTGTAGGCGCTATCACTTTTGCGCAAAGCAGTCACTTACTGTGATATTTTTTTTTTTTTACAAAAATACGTTGAAAAATATGTACCGGCCTTAACTGAGAAAAAAAAATAGTTAAAAAAAAAAAAAAAATTGGGATATTTATTATAGCAACAAGTAAAAAATATATATATATATTTTTAAATTGTCGCTCTTTTTTTGTTTATAACGCAAAAAATAAAAACCGCAGGGGTGATCAAATACCACCAAAAGAAAGCTCTATTTGTGGGGAAAAAAAGGACGCCAATTTTGTTTGGGAGCCACGTCACACGACCGCGCAATTGTCAGTTAAAGCGACGCAGTGCCGGAAGCTGAAATTTCGCCTGGGCACGAAGGGGGTTTATGTGCCCAGTAAGCAAGTGGTTAATAACAGTCTTACATTCAGGTATCGCCAACTGTTGCTGTCCCAGGCAGAGAGAATTTGGTTTCGCACCACCTGTCACAGGAGTTGGCACTATACATGTAGCATCAGCTTATGGCAACCCGCTATTCCAGACCAGGAGGTCGCGGGCCACATCAGAGGGCTCCGCGGGCCACATGTGGCCCCCGGGCCACTGGTTGGGCACCCCTGTTCTAAAAGGTGAACTCCCTTAATAACGCTTTAGGTAAAGGGGCGTGGGGCACGAAGAATAGAGTAGGGAGCTGTATGTGTGAAATTCAACAAATACGTCCAATTCACGTTTAAGGTTTAAAACATACATGTCATTTTTAAATAAAAAAAACAAAAACATAGAGTAGAGCTTGGCCCGACTCCCAGGACATCAGCTGCACCCAGGAGTACACAAGAGCCTTTCAAACCAGTCGGCGGTCTGATCCGAGGTCTGTGTACCGGGAATGGCTTTGATGTTGAAGTTGAAGGGGGCCAGTCAAGGACATCTTCTTAAAAAATAGAGTTATCCTTCAAACAGACATTAATAAAACATTGCGCTAAAATAAGAAATCATCTTTGAACTCTGACTTACAAATATTTATATTTTATGTAAACAAACATTCACTTAATAAAGTTTGTATTGTTTCAACAGGAACCGCTTTTACGGCGGCCCAAGGAGGGAGTATTAAAATATAGAAAGCACAAAAAAAACAAAACAAAAAAAAAACGGAAAAGTAATATCATTCAAAAGGCAGAAAAGGAAAAAAAATAGGTCAACTGCATTTAAAGAAGCCCAAGTAATGGTAGCTGTGATGTCGGTCAGGGCGCCCGCAATGGCACACAGACACACGACACGGCTAACTGTCTTAGCGAGCGCCCGTCTCCAGCTCCCAGCACTTGCCTGTGGCCGACAAGGTCCACCTTCCCCTGCATTGTTCTTACTGATGCTTGCCTTAAGTGCTGGGAGTCAGAGACTGGCGCCATTTTTAAAGCGGCACCTCCTTGCCATCTGAGGTGATGGGCAGCCCTGCGTCAAGGGGGGGGGGGGGATTGGACATCATGGTGGCAGAAGTGTAGATAAATAGCAGACAAATGGTCTCAGTCGTGGTTCCTCCTCTAAATTGTCTTAGGCCGCATACACACGATCAGACCGGTCTGATGAAACTGTTCTGCAGACCAGTTTAATCGGACCAGTTTGATGGCGTGTACGGCCTATCGGACCGTTCTCCAACGGACCAAAGTTCTAGTTTGTAAAACTTGTTTCAAAATCTATGCGATGGACACCTGTCCGTCGGACAGGTTCGAGGGGTGGTTAGTACGCAAAAGCATCGGACCAAAAACCCGCGCATGCTCAGAATCAAGTTGACGCATGCTTGGAAGCATTGAACTTCGTTTTTTCAGCACGTCATCGTGTTCTACGTCACCGCGTTCTGGTCTGATCGGATTTTTTGTCCGATGGTGTGTACGCACATCAGACCACTTCAGTGTGGTCCAATGAGAACGGTCCGTCGGACCAGTTTCATTGGACTGGTCTGATCGTGTGTACGCGGCCTTAGAATTATTTTAAATGTTAACCAGTTAGGCTCTCACACCTGTATATTCCCTTATGGACCATTTTGGTTATGGGCCTTTTTTATTTAGTAACAACGTTAGGATAACAAAGTAATACATGCACTATATTACCATAAGTATTGGGACACCTGCCTTTACACGCACATGAACTTTAATGGCATACCAGTCTTAGTCCTTAGGGTATAACAGCTTCAACTCTTCTGGGAAGGCTGTCCACAAGGTTTAGGAGAGTGTCTATGGGAATGTTTGATCATTCTTCCAGAAGGGCATTAGTCAGATCAGGCTTTCACTGATGTTGGATGAGGGTCTGGGAAGGCCTGGCGCAGTCTCCATCTGGATGGGCAAGGGGGTGTTTCATCCCATGTTGAGGTTGGGGAGGTGTTCTATCAGGTTGAGGCCAGGACTCTGTGCAGGACAGGGTGTGAAGTTCCTCCACCTCAAACTTGCTCATCCATGTCTCTATGGACCTTGTATGTACACTGGTGCACAGGGGGTCATGTTGGAACAGGAAGGGACCATCCCCCAAACTGTTGCCACAAAGTTGGGAGCATGATGTTGGAATGGGGTAAGGGTGGGGGGTCCAAAGGGTTCCCATATCTTGGTAAGGGATGCTGATGTCTTAAGAGTTCCCTTCACATTTGGAGCTAAGGGACCAAGCCCTGAAAAACAATTTTCCCACACGGGTATAATCCCCCCTATATAAAATTGGTGATTTGGACCAGTGCACAAAGCAAGGTTTTTCGATAAAGACATGGTAAATTGAGTGAGTTTGGAGTTTGGAGTGGGGGAACTTGACCCAAATAGGGATGAGTTATGCCCCGTACACAAGGACAAATTGGGATTCCCACAAGAAAAGGGTGTCTGATGTGAGCCTTTGGTCGAAAAAAATTGGGGGCCGTGTGGAGGCTCCATCAGAAAACTTTTCCTGTCGGAATTTCCACCAACAAATTTGGGGAAATTTGAGAGCTGGTTGGGGTCAAATTTTCCAACAGACAAAATTCAGATCGGAAATTGAACTGGGATCATATTCTCGGCTCGTCGTAGTGTTGTACGTATTTGCATTCTTGACGGACGAAAGTTCAGAGAACGTTTGTGTGACCGCGTGTATGCAAGCCAAGCTTGAGCCAAATTCCATCGGGAAAACCGGGGGGGGGGGTAAGAGTGGATGAATTGGGGGGTGGAAATTTGGAAGGTTTTTCAGATGGAAAATTTGATCGTTTGTATGTGGCATTAGGGTGAAAACTTCGAACTTCTCATCCATATCAGTACCTGACCTCACAAATGTGCTTCTGGAAGAGCGTTGGTCAAACATTATGGAAGTGTTATAGTTTAACACACTCCTAAACCTTGTGGACAGCCTTCCCAGGAGATGGGTTGAAAAAGCTGTTATAGCTGCAAAAAGATTTTTGGACAACTCAATATGGAACCCTACAGACTAATGGGACCCCATTAAGGTTGGGGATATGCAGGTAAAGGCAGGCATCCCAATACTTTTGGATTATAATATAGGGGGGGGGGGTGTAGCATTATAGGGCACCTAGGAATATTAAACAGTCCCTTCCTCTGAGGGATCAACCGTGAATATTGTTAGGACGGTGTATATGGCGATTTTCTTTTCAACGAATATTTTTTCCCCCCATTGGTAGGGGAACTAGATTTACTTGTGTCTTTTTCTAACCTATGTAACGACATATTTTGTCCCATCAATAGTTTTTTTTGTAAAATAAATGGTTAAAAAAGCACACCTTTTAAGGGTTTGTAAAGGTAAAACATGTTTTTCCTAAATAGCTTCCTTTACCTTAGTGCAGTCCTCCTAAATTAAGGAATCACTTACCTCATTCTTCCATTTTGAGGGTTTTAAATGTCTTTAAGATTTCTTCTGTTCAGAATTCCTCATTAGGTCCTGTTCTTCTGTCTGTAACTACACACCGTAATGCAAGGCTTTCTTCCTGGTGTGGAGAAAGCCTCTTGGTGGGGGGGAGGGGGCGAGCAGGAGTGTCAGGACACTCTCTACGTTGCAGATAGAGAAAAGAGCTGTGTGTTAGTGGGCGAGAAAGGGGGTGGGGGAAGGGGGCGAGAGGAGCTGACTCTCAAAGCCTGCTCATCCCCTCCCCTCAAAAAGGCTTTCTCCACACCAGGGGAGTGGGGAAGAGATGGTAGGGGTGCCTCGCATGGGGTACTGTGAGGAGTTACAGACAGAAGAACAGGAAGTGAGGATTTCTCAGAAGAAATAAAGGGGGACATTTGAAAGCAAAATGGAAGGGGGGTTGAGGTAAGTGAAGGAGGACTGCACTGGAAAGGTAAAGGAAGCTGGGGTTTAGAAGAAAAAAGGAAAAAAAAATTACATTTACAACCCCTTTAATTCCTTCCCGCCCACACTACCGCCCACTAAGACCGCCCCTTAAAAAGAAAATAGAAAAATTTTGGAACACCCGTGGGGCAGGAAAGTTGGTGGGGGGGGGATGGGTCAGCAATCATGTGACCGCTGTCACAGTGGTCACATGATTGGAAGCCAGTCTGTTCAGCTACCAATCTGTAGAGCGGCCGGTGACAGCTTGGTCTCAGCCAGAGCGCTCTCAGCATATAAATGACTGCCACCTGGTGGCACATATGTGCAATATGCGAGTGCCACTTTTTTGCTGCCACACATTTCTAGCAGTGGTAAAGGGGTTAACCCACTTCCCTACGGCCGTACGACTATATACGGCCACAGGGTGGTTCTAATTCCCTGGGGTGCCGTGTTTTCACGGCAGCCCCTTTCGTCGTTCCCAGCGTGCGCTCCAGAGCGCGCAGCGGGGAACTTCTCTGCTGGCCGTGTCCCTTGGACACAGCCAATCACAGATCGCCACGAACGGCCAATCAGAGTGGCCGTTTGCGATGCGATCTGTGCGGCGAATGAGAGATGATCTCATATGTAAACATATGAGATCATTTCTCATTGCCGGCTCTCACAATGACAGCGTCCTGTCATGGAGAGAGGAGACCGATCTGTGTCTCTTGTACATAGGGACACAGATCGGTCACCCCCCAGTCACCCCCCTCCCCCCACAGTTAGAACACTATACAGGATACACATTTACCCCCTAGTGTTAACCCCTTCCCTGCCAGTCACATTTATGCAGTAATTAGTGCATATTTATAGCACTGATCGTAGTATAAATGTGAATGGTGCCAAAAATGTGTCAAAAGTGTCCGATGTGTCCGCTATGATGTCGCAATAAAAATCGCAGATCGCCGCCATTACTAGTAAAAAAAAATAAAAATAATAATTCTGTCCCTTATTTTGTAGGCGCTATAACTTTTGCGCAAACCAGTCACTTATTTTTTTTTTTTTTTCTACCAAAAATATGTAGAAGAATACGTATAGGCCTAGACTGAATTTTTTTTTAATTGGGCTATTTTTTATAGCAACACGTAAAAAATATTGTATTTTTTTTTCAAAATTGTCGTCCTTTTTTGTTTATAGCGCAAAAAATAAAAACCGCAGAGGTGACCAAATACCACCAAAAGAAAGCTCTATTTTTGGGAAAAAAAGGACCCCAATTTTGTTTGGGAGCCACGTCGCATGACCGCGCAATTGTCAGTTAAAGCGACGCAGTGCCGCAAGCTGAAATTTCACCTGGTCAGGAAGGAAGGGGGTATACATGCCCAGTAAGGAAGAGGTTAAGAAAAAATCAATCATAGCAATTAGGGAACAAAAACAAATCTCAAAGTTTGAAGATATGCTGGGATTTGTAGTTCAACAGCCACAGATGATCCATATAAAAGAAAAACATGATTTTTATTGAATTCAGTTTAAATGGTGTCGGGTTACTTACTGAAATAACGCATGAAATCTCTCAAAGCCAAGCTCCTCTGCAGCCAACGCAGCTACACATAAAAGACATTATTCAGCACTACACAGCGAGAAAATAGACACAAGAACATACTAAAAGCTATTTAGCAAAGTCCTATAAATAAAAACATAAAACATTTGGAGACATTACTTGTATTGAAAATTTTAACGCAAAATAAAGACACATAATTGAGAGAGAACCCATTCTGGAAATGCTGGTTGTCTGGCCCTCCCTTATTCTTCTTGTCCTATGCTGACAACACTTACTCTAGCTACTGCAATTATAGAGAAGGTGTCACCCTAGAACAGAAAGCGTTTTAGGACTGCAGAACTCCTCCCGTATCCCCTCATTGCCATAAAAATTAGGTATTCTGTAGTCTGGGGATCGGCTGCCCTTCGCCATTCGGTCACAATCCGCCCTTCGCCCGCAATCCGCCCGCAGGCAGGCGATGGGTAGATTGTGACCCTGTCCCTGCTTTGCTGACCCGCACTAGGTGAAGCTCCTTCCCCCTGAGCCTCTTCCACCCCCCTAATCCTCATGTCAGAGCGGAGAGCAGGAGGCAGCACAGCTCAGGATGAAGGATGGGAATGGGATCTGGCAAGTTAACTTTTTGGCTAGGTTCACATATGTGCAGCCACGGTTTCCAGCCTGGGGTCCTCTGCATGCCTGTTCACCGGTTCAAGTCTGAATTTGCACCTAAACCGTACCCGAAACCGCACAGTGGCCGCCCCGGACATGGGTGACCAGCTCCATTTGGAGTCGGTCACATTTTCATGTCATGTGAATTGGATGCGTTGAAAACTGCATCCAAGTCGCACATATGGGAACCCGGTCTTCAAGTTAACTGGCAGGTGATTGGTTGCTAGGACCACGCTGTGTCAATCACCAGTCTGTTAATATGTAAAGTTAACTCTGGCACATCCTCCGTCCAGAACTGTGCTGCCTCCCGTTCTCCATTGTACTGAGCAACTGAAAAAGTAGGAGCAGTGAAATAGACTGCTCTATGGGGGTGTGTGTGTGGGGGGTTATGTGAAAAAGGCAGAGGACACTACTATAAAGGGGGCTGAGAAAACTACTGTGGGGGGGGGGCACAGGACACTATTGTGGGGGAGGCCAGAGGGCACTACTGTGGAATGGGGGGAGTGTAGATGAGAAGGAGAGCAGAGAACACTGCTATGGAGGAGGGCAGATGTCATTACTGTGAGAGACACAGCTTTAGGGTGCACATGGACACTTCTGTAAGGAAAAGGGGGAGCGGGTGGGACTACTGTGTGTAGGGTGGGGGGTCAGGGGGCAGCAAAGGACACTACTGTGGGGGGGTGATGCAAAAGGGGGGCAAAGGTTACTACTGTGTGGAGGGGCAGTGGAGAATATTTTGGGGGCCGATGTGAAAGGCAGGGGGCAGAGGTCAGTATTGCTGGGGGGCAGAGTACATTATTATAGGGGGCATGATGTGAAGGGGGACAGAGGACACTACTTTGGTGGGTGTTCTTCATGCCATCAATTTATTGGGGGGGTTAATTGCTTATTTTTTTTAAAGGGTGTCGCACCCTGGGGACCTTTCATCTCTTCCGTGTTGTCCACGTAGATCTCCGCCTCCCAGAGATTGGCTACCTATGCTGTAGACCAGGGGTCTCCAAACTGCGGCCCGAGGGCCAGATGTGGCCCTTTGCTAGCCTTTATCCGGCCCTTGGGGCACAATTCCTCACACTGACATGAGGCACTATTCCTCCCATTGACACCAACAATGGGGCACTATATTATCCACTGATACCAATGATGGGATACTATTACTCCTACTAATAGGGGGAATACTCCTCTTCCTATTGACCACCAACCCTGAGGCCATATATGTTCTCACTGATGCTGGGTCCATGACATTTTCTTCCCTTGCTGGCCCCAATCCGGCCCTCCTAAAGTCTGAAGGGCAATAAAGTGGCCCTTTGTTTGAAAAGTTTGGAGACCCGTGCTGTAGACTGATGGGTACAGTGGGTACTGGAAGAAGTTTCCCGCTCGCTGTCACAGGGAGAGGGGTGGAGGCTGCAGCTACCGGAGGATGTTACATGTAAATATGGGTGGAACATACCGTTTCAAAAGGCAAAATTATCCTTTAAAGTGGAGAAAGATGGATCCAAACTTATCCGGCTTAGCCAGGACTGGCTACGTTTTTGATGTGTATGTCCCTGTTAGACAGAAGTCAATCATTAGACCAACTTCTTTCGAACAGCCATGTTGGAAAGGTTTCATCGATCAGCGGCTGCAGCCACTGATCAGTGTATTCTGCCAGCTTAGAGTCCCTGCTGTGAGAATCCAATGTTGCAGCAAGGAGGATTCCAGCATTCACCTCGCTTGTGTGAATGGGGGAATCCGTAAATTTTATTTATTTTTTGTTCAGCCTGCAAAATGACCATGTATACCCAGCTTAAGGGAAAACAAAGTGGGGGACAGAAGTCATTTTTAATTGCTGGATTTGAAATGGACTCTTATATTGCAAGAATAAGGCTCCAGTCTGTTGGTACGAACAGGAGAGGTCAGAAGCAGCAATCTATCCCAAATCTTGAAAAACCACCAAAAATTTACTCTAAATCAATACAAGAAATGTCGCCATTAAATATTTGCATCAAATCATAAAGCAAAAAACATGCATAAAACTGTTATTGGGCCGATACTATGACGTCTTAAGTACAAAAAAATAGTGGTCTAACATCATAGGCGTATCACTGGAGGAACCTTCCACGTGTGGATGACAAAATTAATATACAGGATTTATATAATGCTAACAGTTTGCACAGCGCTTTACATGTACAAAAAGGGCAAGTAAATAGCAATGTATCATCGTTTCCTCTTTCAAGTGAACCTGTCACAGATTTGAAAAGATCAAAGTAACATTGGCAGTGACCACATGGGTGGAGCATTTACTTTTATTTTTTTCTGGGAATAGGAGCTCTTAATCTCAGCTGACCTCTGAAATCAGATCCTGTGACCTCCCAAAGTTCCTGGAATCTACAGATAGCCCACTAATCAATGGGGTGCCTCTCTATTGGACGTAGAGGGGTCCTATTAACAATGAGGATTGTGGTGAAAATGGCCAAATTTCAATGAAGGTCGGGATTTCGGAGTTTGCTTCCTATTCCCCTTTTAGCTCCAAGGACTTTCCTGAAGGACTTTTGTATTCACTCTAACACTTATCTGGCTGTGCCACTACCCGATCCTTTGCCCCAATGAAGGACGGGGCCCTTGGCTATAGACTTGCAGTACTTTAATATTAGTGCCAATGTGACTTTTACCAAATCGGTGACAGGTTCACTTTTTTCAGTTCATAGATACACAAGCGGCACATTGTCCTACAGATAACATATAAAAAGGAACCAGGAATAAATAAGGCCCATTATAAAATCTACATAAAAAGTGGAGCCATCACCCAAACCAACCAATCAGGGTTCATTATTTGGGAGAAGTGCAGATCCAGGCAATATATGAAACACTCAATTAGCTGCTAATGCCACCCAGCAAACACGGCATCTGTGCTGAAGATGGAAGTTAGCTCAGGTTAACTTAAAGCAGGGGTCTCCAAACTTTTCAAACAAAGGGCCAGTTTTCGGCCCGTCAGACTTTAAGGGGCCCAGATTGTGGCCACTGGGGTAGAAAATGTCCTCGGCCCAACATCAGTAAGGGTAAACGTGGCCTTAATGTTAGTGATCAATAGGAGGAGTAGTGCCCCATCACTAGTACCAGTGAAAGAAATAGTGCCCTATTGTTGGTTTCAGTGGGAGTAATAATGCCCCATTGTTGGTGTCAGTGGGAAGAATAGTACCTCATATCATATGGCAGAATAGTGCCCCAAGGGCCGGATAAAGGCTAGCACTGGACCACATCTGGCCCTCGGGCCACGGTTTGGAGACCCCTGCCTTAAAGTGCACCTGTAACCACTGTGGACATTAAAGTGGTTGTATACCCTGTTATTTTTTTTACACCTGTAAAGTAAAAGCCATAATGAGCTAGTATGCACCGCATACTAGCTCATTATGAAATACTTACCTTAAAACGAGGTGAAGAGAACTTACCTGGTCCACGCCGAGCGAGATGTCATCTTGCTCCGGCGTGTCTTCTGGGTATCGCCGCTCCAGCGCTGTGATTGGCTGGAACGGCGATGACGTCACTCCCGCGCAGGCCTGCGAGAGACTTCAATTCGGCAAGGTCCGGCGGCTGCCGGTCCTTTAGCCAAGGATCCCCCGCTGCGCATTGCGCCGCGTGCGGGGGGAAAATCTCCTAGACCGTACAGGTTTAGGAGATATTCTTTATACCTACAGGTAAGCCTTATTATAGGCTTACCTGTAGGTAAAAGTGAAAAAGTGGGGTATACAACCACTTTAAATCTGAACTTCAGGATAAGGAAATATTGTCTGAATACAAGAGAGACATGTGTAATCTTACAGGAGTCTTGGTGTGTTTTGTATACTTGTTTTGTATTTTTTTTTTTTTGATAGAGTTCAATATAACCAGCCTGCCGTTTATTTTTGCATATGATTACTGCTGGTGATATAGCCACCAGCAGTAATCATTGTGTTCTGCTGGCAGGGAGGCTTTCACCATAGCACTACAGGAGGGACTTACTATGTTGTTAATGGGGAAATTTAGCGATTTTCTTTCCTGCAACCAAAATGATATCATCTCAGGCTTGCTTTACAGATCTGTGAAACAATCCAATATAAAATATTGCCTCTGAAGGAAGATTTCTAAAAAAAGTATGGTTTACACTTGTGATTGGAGGGATCACATCCGGCAGCACCATTGAACCCAACCCACTCATAAGAATGGGGATGCATTGCAGGTGTAAAGGGAATAATAATAGGTGTGTGGTGATGGGGGGGGGGGGTAGGTAAATGAACAAAGATCAGAGAAATATGGTTAGAAACTCTGCACAAGAAGATTTAAAGAAGATTCAGAAGATTGAAAGTGACTCATTTTTTACTAATGCAATTACTGCTCCTCAATGATTCCTTCATATGACTTATTCCTCTCTATGAGGGTAACAAAGCATACAATGAAATCAGCCTCCATCATGTCTCCTTTTGTGTGAAGATCAATCAGCGGAGCCGCAATTATTCTTACAAGAGCGCCATTTATTGCTGATTGGGATAATTGTCAGCTGCTTTGTGCTAGCCCTTATCTTTTGTCAATGCTCAACAGACGGCGGGATGGGGAAATCCTCTCCTAGCTGTGCAGAGAAGGAAGATGCCTATAGAAGAACCAGAAAAACACTTTGGCCCAGATTCACAAAGCACTTACGCCGACGTAAGTGCAAATGTGCGCCCGTAAGTAAAAATTTGCACCGGCGTATCTGTGCGCCAGACCCACAAACCAACATACGCCTAAAAACTGGCCACCCTACGCCAACGTAGCTTACATCCCCCGGCGTAGCGTGGGCGCACTTTTCGTCTGGACGCATGTTGCTGCTCCCATTGATTAGGCATTCAAATATGCAAATGAGGGAAATGCGGCGATTAACCTACGTACGTGCGCCCAACGCATGCTACGTGAGGTGCGTGTAAGTTGTTCGCCTCTCGTAAAGTTATTCCCCATAGATGAGGCGCAACCCGGCAACAGACATGCAAAGGTCTGCACCTGAGAACACAAGCCAGCGTATTGGGCATACAAATTACGTTGACGGCATATGTAGTGATCCAGCGTAGCTTAGGCAGTTGTTCCAGCGTAGTTGTGAGCATGCGCATAAGGGTGCTGGGCAAGCGCCCACTTCACGGCGCGCATGAGCAGTTTGTGATATACGCCGGGCGTAAAACACTGCACCATGCTCAGACCATCATTTGCACGGGGTCACGCCCATTTCCACCTACGCCAGCCTGCGCCTTCGTAATCTACGGTACGCTGGCGCAGCGTTGGGAGCAATAGCTTGCTAAATACAGTGCTTGCCTCTCCGCGCTGCTCCGGCGTGGCGTACAGCGTTTGCGCTACGCCGGCGTAATGTGCGTCCAACTCTGTGAATCTGGGCCTTTCTGTACTGATAAGAGGGACTCTGATCAAACAGCTAAATGGTTAACGTATATAAAGTTATGTGTTGAACAGTTTTAGTTTTGAGGCCTCACCCACATTGGGGGTTTACCCCCCGACCGCGCCTAAGACGCCGCAATTTATGTGCAAAAAGAGGGCACACTGTCAGACATATGCAGAATGCAAAACATTTGATTCAATCCGTTATTTACATAAATTTGTTTAGTTAAATTCGTTAAAAATTCATTTTTAGAATTAGTATTTTTTTTTTTTTAACTTTTAAATTTGACCGAATTTGGAAAAGTCAAATAAATTCGAAATCTATTCAAAAATCACATTTATTCTATTCGAAATTCAAATTTTGTAAGATGGTTATATTATATTCTTTTCTGTTTGAATTCAAATTTATTCTATTTGAATTTTCGGAATATGGTTATATCGTTATATTCTTTCTATCCTATTATTTTCCTTTATTTTACTTTACTTGAATTCTGCAAGATGGCTATATTCCGGACAAGGTATACGAAAAGTCTGTGATCAGACACCTACTTGACGCAGCCAAGGCCTGCATCCCGCTTCACTGCAAAAAAGCCACCTCACTCCCACTGACTTGGCTGACTAGGGTGGAAGAGATAAAAAAGCACATAGAAGATCTCCTCCTTACGGCGCAAAACAGGCAAGGAATTTCTACATTCACTAATACTTGGCAACTGTGGGACATTTTGGACATATTATCTGCTGAGGGGCTTTTAAGCATTGAGAGACCCCTCCGCTGTTGTAAGATGAAGACAGGTCCCCCCGCGGGGTCTCAGACACATACTCCCCCCCCCCCCCCCCCCCGAGAATCTAATCCCCCCGGATTTTCTAGGTGACTGTGCAGGTTGGAGATCGCGGCAACGGCCGGGGTGTACTTCACCGGCATTACCTGCACGGAAGTCCGATACTGGAAGTCTTATACCGTTGATTGGATTTTGTATTCAAAAATTATTACATGTAATGTGTCGGGCCTGTGGGCCCTGCCCTTGTTATAAATAATTTAAAAAAAAGGATGGCTATATTCTAAACATTTTGACAATTATAAACATTCTATTCTTTTTTTTCCATTTGAAATTCAATATTTAGAAGATGGTTATTATTCTATTTTATTCCTTTATTTTTATTCTGTTCTTTCAGGTTCTATTTTTTGTAAAAATCCGTTGGATTTAAATTTACTATGTTACTATTCTTTTCTATTCCATTTTATAAGGATTTAGAAATTATCACTTTATTCTATTTTCCAATTTTTTCCATTCTTTTATTTTGTAAAACTGATTTTTAAATGAGGCATGGGCACCCCTCATTTTAAACTAATGAGGCCCGGGCACCCCCCATAATAATTTTAAACTGAAAGATGAGCCCAGATCCCCTAAAATTAGAATATGGGGCACCCCCAGGAATTTTATTTTTAACTGATGAGTTTCCTGCCCAATAATTTTCCCCAATTGTAAACTGATGAGGCCCAGGAATTTTCCCCAATTGTAAACTGATGAGGTGGGGCCCAGGAATCCCCAATTTAAACTGATGAGGCCCAGGAATCCCCAATTTTAAACTGATGAGGCCCAGTTTTGAATTTTCCCCAATTTTAAACTGATGAGGCCCATGGGGGGGGGGAATCCCCAATTTTAAACTGATGAGGGGGGGGGGTGGATTGTTTAGGGGTCCCCAATTTTGTTTTTAAACTGATGAGGCCCAGGAATCCCCAATTTTAAACTGATGAGGCCCAGGAATCCCCAATTGTAAACTGATGAGGCCCAGGAATCCCCAATTTTAAACTGATGAGGCCCATGGGGGGGATCCCCAATTTTAAACTGATGAGGCCCAGGAATCCCCAATTTTAAACGGATGAGGCCCAGGAATCCCCAATTTTAAACGATGAGGCCCAGGAATCCCCAATTTTAAACGGATGAGGCCCAGGAATCCCCAATTTTAAACTGATGAGGCCCAGGAATCATTTTTATTTTGAGGGAGGCCCAGGAAGGAATTTTAAACTGATGAGGCCCGGAATCCCCAATTTTAAACTGATGAGGCCCAGGAATCCCCAATTTTAAACTGACGAGGCCCAGGAATCCCCAATTTTAAACTGACGAGGCCCAGGAATCCCCAATTTTAAACTAATGAAGCCCAGGCATCCCCAATTTTAAACTAATAAGGCCCACCCCCCCCCCCCCTTTGAAACTGATGAGGCCCAGGCCCAGTGCAGGAGCCCAGGCTGTACTGTCTTATCAGCAGCCCTGGCTGTTGGGGTTAGAGTGACTTCTCATGACTTCTGGTTCTGGTGAAAAAGCAAAGGGAGCTCTCCAGCACAGAGCCCACCAGCACTGGATCACGCGGTAAAAACCGCACAGAGGTTCTAAATCTCTCACACTCATTTCTAAACAAGGAAAGAAAACTTTTTAGCTTGACATCCAACTTTTAATATTGAAAGCCTTCCTAGCTTCAGCAACCAAGAATATTGGCATGTGGTTATACCTGTATATGGGGACCTAAACATCTCTACTGTTCACAAATGTAGAAAAGGTTTGTTCAATGAGCCCCAGTGTGTGATCTACCACACTACCGCATTGTAAAAAGTAATATCTACCTACCATGAATGCCTTGTACTAGAAGGGATGAGCTGTGATTCAGCACATGTCACCTGGGTAGCATTAGCAGCTTGCAGTTGGGAAGGATGGACTTGTGTTACCCTACAAGATTGCCTCTTATATCTGCAGGAGAATGTTCCTAACATGTGATTACAACGGATCAATAATGGAAAAGGGTGATTTTGGGTCTATGAATAGAGAGGAAACCACATTCACAGTACAGTTCTTACTTGGCGTCTCTTCCGGCTGGCTCGTCTCTGCAGAAAGCTCCCTCTCGGGCTCCGGGGAGACTTTTCTTTTCTGCCACGTGGCGAGGCAGTATGAGCTGGCAGTGGTTGTGCTGGCCATTTCCAGAATGTCACACAGCGTCTGACAGAAGACGTCTTTCTGCTCATCTTCTATACATGGACACAAGAGAAAATGGGTAGGAAAAATAATAAAATCCCTAATGAAGCCATCACTGTGCAACAAAAGGAATTCATTGCTGATGCCAAGCAGAGTTTCATTGTTATTGGCAAAGGGCTTGCCCATGCAACGCCAAGCAACTAGTTTCCTTTAATGCACAAATAAATCCACCCAATTTAAAGCGGAACTAAACCAATTGATTTATTACAGAGGAACAACTAAAACCTTCAGGACCCCGATGCAAGAAACCATGAAGGGCCCCCCTGACCCCTGGCTGGGGACATTCCTTCCAAGCCCGGGGGCAGAACAGGGACCTTTGCAATCCTCGTGCCTACTGCGAAGGTGCAAAGCGTGCTGCGCTCTCTGATTGGACTGGCTGCAAGGGAAGGAGGATGGGGGCTGAAATTTCGGACAAGTTTGCTGCAGGAAAAAAAAAAAAAAAAAAACGATCGCGATTTTACCCCCCACCCCATCTTAAAAAACAGTTCTCGGCTTTGAAAAGCAATTTTTTGGGGAAATTTAATGAATTCAAAAAATAAAAACAGTAAAGTTAACCCAATTTTTTTTTTTTTGTATAATGTGAAAGATGTTACACTGAGAGAATCGTGATCTTTATTCTAAGCAAAAAAAAAAAAATCATAATTCTCATTTTAGACAGAATCGTGCAGCTCTAGTACCTATCAAAACCAGGTACCACCCCCCGCCTAAAAGGTGCCAAATGTGGCAGCTATGGGGGGGGGGGGGCGGGAGCCAGATAAGTGGGGCTTTCCCTTTTTGGGTGGAGCCCCATTTTATGTAAAGACAAAGTGCTTGCTAAATAAACAGGTCCATAGAAAAAAAATGTAAAAACTGCTCTGGTCCATAGGGGGTGAACAGATGTGACAGACTAAGTGGTTATTAACCACTTAAGGACCGCCTCCTGCACATATACGTCGGCAGAATGGCACGGCTGGGCAGATCCACGAACAGGTACGTCCTGTACTACTACCCAGCCGTGGGTCACGGGCGCGCACCCGCGCGCGCTCCTGTGACCCGGTCCGAAGCTCCGGGACCGCAGGACTCGCGGACCCGATCGCCGATGGAGTGCGGCGATCGGTCCCCGGAGCTGAAGAACAGGGAGAGCCGTGTGTTAACACGGCTTCTCCGTGCTTCACTGTGGCGGCTGCATTGATCGTGTCATCCCTTTTATAGGGGGACACAATCGATGATGTCAAACCTAAAGCCACACCCCCCTACAGTTGTAAACACACATTAGGGAACACATAACCCCTACAGCGCCCCCTGTGGTTAACTCCCAAACTGCAACTGTCATGTCCACAATAAACAATGCAATTTGAATGCATTTTTTTGCTGTGAAAATGACAATTGTGCCAAAAAGCTGTCAAAATTGTCCGAAGTAAAAATATATATACAAAAATGCATATAACACGCGCTACCTAACTAAACATAAAAAAGCTGCCAACACAACAGAACTGGATTGATTCTGCAACAGGAAACAAATGGAAAAACAAAAAGTGTAGCGCTAAAATTATGTAAGAAATAACAATATAACACTGCAAAGCATCATAGAGACTTGGAATGAAATAATGTATATAATACGTGAAGCAACACATAAACTAATCACCAAGTGTTCCATATAGTGAACACTTGGTGATTAGTTTATGTGTTGCTTCACGTATTATATACATTATTTCATTCCAAGTCTCTATGATGCTTTGCAAAATTGTCCGAAGTGTCCGCCAGAATGTCGCAGTCACAAAACAAAAAAAAAACGCTGATCGCCGCCATTGGTAGTAAAAAAAAAATAAAATAATAAAAATGCAATAAAACTATCCCCTATTTTGTAAACGCTCTAAATTTTGCTCAAACCAACCGATAAACGCTTATTGCGATTTTTTTTTAACCAAAAATAGGTAGAGGAATATGTATCGGCCTAAACTGAGGAAAAAAAAAATGTTTATATATATTTTTGGGGGATATTTATTATAACAAAAAGTAAAAAATATTTTTTTTCAAAATTGACGCTCTATTTTTGTTTATAGCGCAAAAAATAAAAACCGCAGGAGGTGATCAAATACCACCAAAAGAAAGCTCTATTTGTGGAAAAAAAAGGACGCCAATTTTGTTTGGGAGCCACGTCGCACGACCACGCAATTGTCAGTTAAAGCGACGCGTTGCCAATTTGCAAAAAGGGGCCTGGTCCTTTAGCTGCATTTTGGTCCGGGGCTTAAGTGGTTAAAGATCCAAAAAAAATAACATTTTAGAACTACAACCATAAACAAATAGTAACATGGTGTACCTTGGCAGTTTTTCCAGTTGGGCTTCTCAGAAGCAAATAGTTGATTCTTTAATAAAAAAGCCTGAAAAGCAAAAGCATGGTTAGCAAAGAGAACCTGCGAGACATGCGAGTGTTCTACTCCTGTATATCACTACAGCTAAAGATCCATCACTGAAACAATTTCTATGGGAAGCAGAGGAAACAAGGAGGGATTCCTTTTTCTTTCAGCATTCAGTCATCTTACGCTTTCTAGGTTTTCTTCAATGACCAGTGACGTACAGGAGAACAAAGGATTTATAACCCCCCCCCCCCCCCCCCCACACCTTTCCTAACCCATAACTCTCACTTACCTGAAGACCCCCAAAGGCCAACTTCCCTGTTGATTTTGCCTTTGAAGCTCAAAGGCTCGTACCTTGAAGGTCTCACTGGGTTCCCCTTACAGCTCATTCACAAGTGAGGTTATACTGCCATTCCTCTGGAAGCAACTCAGATTGTTTTTCAGAAGGCATCTAAAGCCGCGTACACACGACGGTTTTTCGGGTTGTAAACAATTATGTTTTTAATGGTCTAGAAAAAAACAAGTTTTTTTTCAACCCGATCGTAAAAACTGCCTTTCCTACACACGATCGTGAAAAAAAAAAAAAATGCTCTAGCAAAGCGCGGTGATGTACAACACGTAGGACGGCACCATAAAGGGGAAGTTCCATTCGGATGACGCCACCCTTGGGGCTGCTTTAGCTGATTCCGTGTTAGTAAAAGACGATTTGCGCTTTTCTGTCTGTGACAGGGTAATGAATGTGCTTACTCCATTATGAACAGTAGTTTTACCAGAACGAGCGCTCCCGTCTCATAACTTGCTTTTGTGCATGCGCGGATTTTTCACATGGTTAAAGCCCCCACATGACTATTTTTTACACCGTTATCAACGTTGTAAAAAATTAGAGCATGTTCGAAATTTTTAATGCCCATTTTTTACATCGTGAAAAATGCTCTGGAGCCCACACACGATTAATGACATAAAAAAAAAAAACATAGTTTTTTTAAAACACGAAAAAGCGGTCGTGTGTACGCTGCATAAGGGTCCATGCACGCTGAAGCTGATAAAAGCTATAAAAAACCGCCAGTAGTTTTGCAGGGAGCCTTGCAACGTTTTTTTAGCGTTTTTGCAATAGCTTTAATGAGCGTTTTTCAGTGTAGCTTTTATCAGCTTTTTTTTTTTTACTTTTTTAAAATGGATAAAAAAAAAAACAGCGGACATATCCGACAGACGGCTTTCCAGCAGACAAGTTTAAAACTTTTGTCTGCTGGAAACTGTCTGCTAGCCCGTACACACGATCGAATCTGTCCGCTGAAACTGGTCTGTGGACCAGTTTCAGCAGATATATCCGATCGTGTGTACGCGGTGCAGTGACGTCATCACGTTCAGGAGGAAGGGCTCAGTGTATGTGTTTGCCGGCCGGCAACAGTTTTTTAGATGCTCGTGTTTTCTTTTAAAAATGTGAGTAATTTTCTATCGCTTGTTTTAATAAAAGTCCCTTGCGGAATTACACTATATCTGCTATTTTTATGTATGATCGTGCGGTGGTGTTCGGGTGCGTTTGCTGGAGCCGAGGTGTAGATTCCAATCCAGGGAGTGAGATCTCTCCCCAAAGACCGCAGCTGGGTTATAGCCGACTGCTGTATACTATAGCCCATCTGGTAAGCTGCTTGACATAGTTGGTGGTGTGACATTTTTATTGCCATTGACTACCATTTTGTGATAAGCGCAATTTTTTCTGTATATATATATATATAAATATATTATATATATACACACATACATATATATATATATACACATACATACATACATACACACACAGAATGTAGATGCTTTTTTTTAACAAAATGAATTGAGATTTTTTTTTTTAATACAATATGTTTTATGGCAGAAAATAAAAAAAAGTATTGTTTTTATGTTTCAAAATTGTCTGTCTTTTTTCGTTTTTTATATTAAAAAAAAAACAGTAATGATAAAATACCACAAGAAAGCTGTATTTGTGTAAAAAAAAATATATAATTGAATTTGCGTAAATAGTTGCATGACCACACAATTGCACAGTGCTGAATAGCAAAAAATGGCCTAGTAATGAAGGAAGGTAAAACCTTCCAGCGCTCAAGTGGTTATAGGAGAGAGAGGGCCAAAGCTCTGCTGGCCCTACTAGTCCTGCAAGTCAAACCAGTGCACCTAGTTCTGCACTCCAATGACCCCTTTTTCAGCCGACAGCGGGGTAAAGTCTGCTGTCGGCTGATGTCTCTGAGCTGGTGCAGACTCTGGAGAGATCCCAACTTTAATGTCAGGATAAACCCAGAGGATTGAACCTGTGGCTGTCTCAGCCTCTCAGTAGCCCACTGAGAACCTGAACCAGCCGCCCCCTCCACAGTCCGGCGCTCCAATAAGTACTGGAGGGACAGAAGAGTCGCCAGCTCTGCTCACTGAAGACAGAGCTGAGTGATCAGCAGTTGTTGATCGCTCATTTCTACCTCTTAAATGTGGTGGGGGACAGGCACAGAATCGGAGCGATGCTGCATCCACCTAGGTGAGATTGCATGATCGTTTTTTTTCTTTCTTAAACATTTTTTTTATTCTACACATAGTTGGATTCTACCTGTACGGGTGCGATCACAGCACACGGGCCTCCTTCAAACTGCTCCAGGGCTGTAGGCTCCAAGTCACTGAACACAAACCCTGCCCAGGAAATAAAAAAAGGAATTTCAGCAGACCGGCCAAAACATTTTATACAGCAGAATTAAAGAGAAGCAGTAATAGTAATGTGTTTTTATACTGAATAAGACCACATGCACATTGGGGCATCGAGAGCCAATCCCGGTATATCTGAGAACCTGGGAAGCACAGGTATTCTACGTTCCCACTTCCAGGGATACATCAACCTGAAAGCGGGTACCACTTGTTACAGCATCCAGCTACAGTTTATTTCAGCTGGTCATAGACTGTTTTTTAAGGCAGCGACAGCCTGGCTAGAAAAGACCATCAACACCAGTATGCAGCAGAGAAGAAATGGAAGCAGTGGTTTCTCTGCACAGGTCTGATCCATGCTCTACTACGTCAGACCTAAAAAATGAGCAATCAGCAAAGTTCATGCATTCTGATTGGAGAGCTCTGGTTCTGTAGGGACAGTGGAGGGTGTGTCAGGCTTCTGCAAAAGAGCACCGCTGCCGCACAGTCTTTTCTATAGTATTTGGCAGATTTCTTTTTTACTCAGGATGTGGCTATTTTATTAAATCGCAAACTTTATAGGCTTATTAAAGTGGATGTAAACCCAGTTCATGAAATTTGAGCTGGGCGCATATATCTGCAGTATTGTGTTATTTCTCTTCAAAAGAGCGAAGTCCCATAGCTCTTTCCTGCCTGTCTCATGAACCGTTCCCCCGCTATCAGCCTGATAACTCCTGACAAATTCTCAGACACATCAGATAAAATCAGCCCGACTTTTCTGTCTGGAAAGGTTGCCTTAAATATATTAGCAGGCAGCTGGCCCTGTTACAAAACACCTCAGAGTCTCTGCCTATGTGGAGATGGGGTGTGTGCCTTTCCTCCAATCAGCAATGTTAGCTATCTTGGCTGTATGCTCAAACATCACACTCTGTGTTAAACAGGAAGAGAACATTTCCTAACAGGATCTGAACTTTCTAAACAGTATATAAATGTAAAGACAGCAGATATACATATACAACCTATGTAGGGAAATTTGGTTCATCTCTGTATCATCTGAGGCTGTTCACTTCACTGGGTGTATGGAGGGTTTACATCCACCCTGGGGGTTTGAATCGTGGGCAGAATCGCTCTGCTAACATGACAAAATCACAATGCAAACTTCAGATGCCATTCATTTTAATGGCACCTAAAAAAAACGCAGTGCAGTTATTCCGCTGTTGTCGCGCTATAAATTGCAATGCAAACACAGAAAACAGCACCAAGAGAAGCTTGTTGCCCGAAAGAAGCTCATCCATGTCTTTATGGACTTTGCTTTGTACACTGGTGTTCAATCATGTTGGAACAGGAAGGGGCCATCCCCAAACTGTTCCCACAAAGTTGGGAGCATGAAATTGTCAAAATATATTGGTATGCCGACACCTTAGGAGTTCCCTTCACTGGAACTAGGGGCAAGACCAACCCCTGAAAAACAACCCCTCATCATAATCCCCCCCTCCACCAAATGATTTGAACAATTGCACAAAGCAAGGTCCATAAAGACATGTATGAGCGAGTTTGGGGTGGAGAAACTTGACTCGCATGCAGAGTCCGGACCTCAACCCAATAGAACACCTTTGGGAAGAATTAGAGCGAGACTGCAAGCCAGGCCTTCTCATCCAACATCAGTGCCTGACCTCACAAATGCCTCTTCTGGAAGAATGGTCAAACATTCCCATAGACACACTCCTAAACCTTGTGGACGGCCTTCCCAAAGAGTTGAAGCTGTTATATCTGCAAACGGGTGGCCAACTCAATATTGAACCCTACAGACTAAGACTGGGATGCCATTAAAGTTCACGTGTGTGTTTCCAATAAACATCTTTGATTTAAAAAAAAAAGTTCATGTGTGTGTAAAGACAGGTGTCCAATACTTTTGGTAATACGGTGTATGTGTCTGCTGTACCATGTACTTGTATGAGAAGTCTCCTGTTCGCTTTGTGTTGCTACCTTTGTCCTGGTGTTTCCTTCCAGTCCCTCTACTTTTATATTAAAAATATAACCACACAAAGCAGGAGAGCACAGTGTGTGTCATTTCTCTAGCTATGCTCCAATGACCAGTCTTGTCATGACATGTCCCTCCTGCACAGCCAGTCACTGGGAAGACCAGTGTCGTGCTGTTTCTCCTCTCCCAGCTCTTATGCAGATGAGAACAGAGATTATGTCATTGATTACAAAAAAACAAAAGCATTTATGTTTTTTTTTATATCTACACACAAATGTTTTGGCTTTCATTTCTATTTTAAACTGAACGAGTTCTTCTACGTACTACGTGATTTTTCAGTTCTTTAGTGCCGCCCTTTGGGCACCAAAGTGTACCTCTGCCCTTCGGGCACCAAAGTGTACCGCCTATCCCAACTAAGTCGGGCAATGAATAAGTCGGGGAAGTGTTTTGTGCACAAAACACCTTCCCCGACTTGTCCATGCCCCAACTTAGTTGTGGTAGGTGGTACACTTTGGTGGAGGTGGGTCAGCCACGCCCCTGTGACCTTTGACTTCTGGGAACACGCCTTCTGACCTCTGGGGAGTTCCCTGTTCTAATTTCTGAGTCCTAGCCTTATTCTTCAATGGGAAACCCTAACCCTTTTGAACATTGATTCCGAGCATGCGCGTTTATACCTTGGACTTTTGTACACACGCTCAAGAAATCCGCCAACAATTGTCCGATGGATTGTACAAGCAATCGGATTTTCCGCCAACAGCCTGTCATCACACAATTACCGTCGGAAAATCTGATTGTATTTACGAGGCTTTAGTTGTCGATAAACATCATTTATCTCCAGAGCTTCTGATGTAATTGCCTCAGACTGGTTGTGGACCACAGTACAGGAGTCCTGAGCGAGCCAAGATCTGTGTGATGTAGAGTACCTGGCGCAGCAGACGCCATGCTTACCTTGTGTCCAGCGGCTGAATATAGAATCCACCAGGCCTTTTCCATTCTTCTCCCCCCCACACCAGATCCACCAAGTCTTTATTAGAGTCCGACATGATTCAAACCGTCTCTTTCTCTTCCTTTAATGAAAGTAAATATGTTCCAA
>JAJQKJ010001108.1:0-108629 GCA_029574335.1 Rana kukunoris | reverse complement strand
CCCATCATATACTCCGTTTTTGAAAACATATGTAAAGGACAATCCACACGCCAGAAGTGTGATTTCACCCTATACGCCCAGCTGCAAACACAATCTGACTCTTGGAAACTACCATATGTTAGTAAATGGGAGGAGGACCTTGGTGCAGAATTGAGCCCCGCAGAATTGAATCAAATTTGGCTCAATACCAAAACTGCTTCAATTAATGTATCAGCCTCTGAGACAAATAAGAAGGCCAGTATGGTGGCCTGAGTTTATGGGAGGAGCCCGGAGGGTATTTAAGCAGCCCACTCACACATGCTCTTTGTCGGTTCAGTGTGCAGTACTACACGTCACTGGGCCGACTCTTCCCAGCTCACCTCATGTCCGTGAGTCTGCGCATTCAATCGCATTCGACATCGCAAGTGCATTGCGGCTTCTCCGTTCATGGTCTTCGACGGCGGTTCCCGCTTACTGTCGCAGGTTGTATTCAAACCTTTGTATCATGTGCAAACTTGCAATTCGTTATGCTTCCTATGCTGCATTTCTTTTGTAAAAATCTGCCTCTGAGTTATTGTTGCTCATGTTCTAACATCTTAGTTACAAGCTTGGTACATTTGTAACTTCCTCCTGCCAAACAAACTATGTATTTGTATATTCAGTGTACATGCTGTCTCATTCATTTGGAGATTAGCATATATTCTTTGTATGGTTTCTTTGCAGATTGAGGTGGTAATTGAACTCACCTGCTGCCTTGTCTGCACTTGATTAGCCTGGGGGATGGGTGGCTGGTAGGTGTTCGGTTTCACAGCAAGGAGTAGCATACACTCTACAATCAATTCACAGCAGATTTGTTCAACACTCCTTACTTCCGATTCGTATCGGATTTGTTTCATGCATTTTACAACCGTTTTTGTATCAGTCATTTCTCTTTATAACCGTTCAGATAGATTGCATACTTTCCACCATTGCCATTCTATGTTTACCCCATGCTGTGCATTTTAGTTTCCGCAGCGGAACTTACGAATTGTTTGTACACGATTCTTCTCTCTCCTTTATTTACCAAAGTTATTGCCTGTGCGTCATGCATGGCGCCACACCACACCACGCCACACTCTTCGGATGTGTTGCACATCCACTCCAGTCCAAGTAAACCCAGTTGCATGTTCACTGTCCCAGGTAGGATTTGTTAGCTTGTTTGTCATGTCGAAATTCGTGGCCACTCATGGTGTCACCTGCATCATATGTTCAGTTCCCACAGTGGAGCTTATAAAATATTCGTACGCACTTCTCGTGTTCTATTTTCTACACCAAACCTTGTTTTGCCCCATGCACGGCATCACGCTACACCTTCCCGACATGTTTCACTCCAGCCACAGTCCGCCGCAAACTCACTTGCATGGCCCACTGTCGCAAGTAAGAATGTTATTACATTCTTTATGTCCTATCAATTTGCTACCATTCGTTGTCTCCCATATAGTTCATTAGTGGTCCCTACGGAACCACGATTTAAACAGGCGTTGTCCTTCTACCTTATACTGCTTGCTTAAGGTACAAACAAACCAGGTGTTTCTATTCTTTCTCAGTAACCCAATTCTTATTGATTGAGACCTTGCAACCATGCAAATCATCTCAGCAGCCTGACACCCTTGTTAAGACCCTTGCAACACATGACCTTTACAAAACGCAAAATAAAAATATATATATATAAAAACGCAAAAAAAAAAAGAAAAACGCAAAAAAATAATAAAAAAAAAAACGCAAAAAAAAAAAAACCTTTGCCACCACGCAATCTCAGCCCCTTGGCAACCTGACACCTGTTGAGACCGTTGCAACCACGCAAAATCGTCTCAGCAGCCTGACACCCTTGTTGAGACCCTTGCAAACGCAATATCGTCCCAGCAGCCCTCACACTCATTGAGATCCTTGCAACCACGCAAAATAATCTCAGCAGCCTGACACCCTTGTTAAGACCCTTGCAACACATGACCTTTACAAAACGCAAAAAAAAATATAAAAACGCAAAAAAAAAAAAAAAAACGCAAAAAAAAAACCTTTGCCACCATGCAATCTCAGCCCCTCGGCAACCTGACACCTGTTGAGACCATTTGCAACCACGCAAAGTCGTCTCAGCAGCCTGACACCCTTGTTGAGACCCTTGCAAATGCAATATCGTCTCAGCAGCCCTCACACTCATTGAGATCCTTGCAACCACGCAAAATCAGCAGCCTGACACACTTGTTAGACCCTTGCAACACATGACCTTTACAAGACGCAAAATAAAAAATAAATATAAAAACGCAAAAAAAAAACGCAAAAAAACCTTTGCCACCACGCAATCTCAGCCCCTCGGCAACCTGACACCTGTTGAGACCCTTGCAAACGCAATATCGTCTCAGCAGCCCTCACACTCATTGACATCCTTGCAACCACTCGTATATCGTCTCAGCAGCCTGACACCCTTAAGACCCTTGCAACACATGACCCTTACAAAAGGCAAAAAATATATATATATATATATATATATATATATATATATATATATATATATAAAAACGGAAAAAAAAAAAAAGGAAAATTAAACAAAGTGCGGAAAAAAAAAAAAAAATTGCCACCACACAATCTCAGCCCAGCAACCTGACACATGTTTAGACCATTGCAACCAAGAAAATCGTCTCAGCAGCCTGACACCCTTGTTGAGACCCTTGCAAACGCAATACCGTCTCAGCAGACCCACACTCATCGAGACACTTGAAACCACACAAAATCATCTCAGCAGCCTGACACCCTTGTTAAGACCCTTGCAACACAAGGCCCTTACAAAAACGCAAAGAAAAATATATATATAAAAAAAAAAAACTGCAAAAAAAAAAAACGTTACCACCACGCAATCTCGGCCCATCAACCTGACACCTGTTGAGACCATTGCAACCATGCAAAATCGTCTCAGCAGCCCTACATTCATCAAGGCCCTTGCAACCACGCAAAACCGCCTCAGCAGCTTGACACCCTTGTTGAGATCCTTGCAAACGCAATACCATCTCAGCAGCCCCACATTCATCAAGGCCCTTGCAACCACGCAATACCGTCTCGGCAGCCTCACACCATTGTTGAGACCCTTGCAAACGCAATACCGTCTCAGCAGCCCCACATTCATCAAGGCCCTTGCAACCACGCAATACCGTCTCGGCAGCCTCACACCATTGTTGAGACCCTTGCAATTGCAATACCGTCTCAGCAGCCCCACACTCATCGAGAGCCTTGCAACCACGCAATACCATCTCGAGCAACCTCCCACTCATCAAAGACCTTTGTGACCACGCAGTCTCGCCCCAGCAACATGGCATTCATTGAGACCCTTGCAGCCAGAAAAATGGGTGTTTTTCAGCCACCCCTGATCTCTCCTCTATGTTATCTTACCAGTACGTCTACACAGGATCCCCAATCACTCCTCTATGTTATCTTATCGGTACGTGTGCACAGGATTATTTATAGTGATTTCTAGGCAGTTGAGTTCAGAAACCTTCTCGAAAAAAAAAATTGGGTTCAGACGGCATTCGAAACGCCGATGCCTGTAACAGCTTGTAAACACAGCCACATGTGTTTACCAGCGTTTCATTTACAGTCGTTTTTATAGGGGGGAATATTGTCTTAGCAACTTGACACTCATTTGAGACCCTTGCAAAATGTAATATCATCTCAGCTACCTCACACTCGTCTAGACCTTTGCAACCACACAATCTTGTCTCAGCAACCTAACGCCCGTTCAGACCTTTGCAGCCATACAAAGTCGTCTTAGCAAATTGACACTCATTTGACACCATTGCAAACGCAATATCGTCTCAGCAACCTGACACCCGTTCAGATCTTTGCAGCCAAACATAGTTATCTCAGCAGCCCGACACTCACCTTGAAGACCATTGCAAACGACCTGCAACTTCGTTCTCAGCAACCCTCACATTTGTTGAGACCCCCCTGCAACCACACAAGGCCATCTCAAAACAAACCTCATAATCATCGAGTCCTTTGCAACCACGCAATATCGTCTCAGCAAACCAGACTGAGGACCCTTGCAACCACACAATATTGTCTGCAGCAGTATAAAACACTTTGCAGCACGCACCTACGTCCAAACCCGAATACAAACTAAACTTGCAAACACACCTCAGTGACAATCAGCCAAACAAACACACAGTGGCACCCAGTTGGCCATTCATCTTTAGTGGCACGCGGGCCACTCATCTTTTCCCTGTCTTTTTCCCTGCAATTAGTTCAGGTTTCCATCCAGCACCAGCGAGTGCACGTTGGTCTGCGAGTGCACGTTGGTCTGCGAGTGCACGTTGGTCTGCGAGTGCACGTTGGTCTGTGAGTGCACGTTGGTCTGCGGGTGCACGTTGGTCGGCGGGTGCACGTTGGTCGGCGGGTGCACGTTGGTCAGCGAGTGCACGTTGGTCAGCGAGTGCACGTTGGTCAGCGGGTGCACGTTGGTCAGCGAGTGCACGTTGGTCAGTGAGTGCACGTATATCATCTTGTTGAGCACCTGTATATTGTCTTGATTTTCTCACACCAATGCAAGATCCAGTCCAAGTTCTTAAACTAGACCAAGTATCAGTAGCAGACTTAGCTATGTGGGACAACTTCCCCACCTGATAGAACAGCATTTCAATCTTCATCCCGGCAGTGTCAGCCGACCCACCACAGGCTTTTGCGTGCATTTTTCGTCCGCCACTGGTTCTCCAAACCTTGGCCCCCAGAAATTCTCTTAAATTTCTGCTTCACCCAGTCTTTATCACGTCTCGTGCTGTACCCCATTGTGGCAGCTGCCCAGGTTTGGGGCACACTTGAACTGGACAGACAGTGTTCTTCACCACAGACAATCAGGCCACAGCCGACTTCATCAATTAAGGTAGATCAAGCCTCTCCCCATCACGTCCTTCCTGCGCAGGCTCGCGCAGCTGTCACTCCGTCACCAGTTTAATATCTTCTGTACTCATATTCCAGGCAAATGCAAAATCGCAGCTGATGCTCTGTCCCATTCTAACCTTATTTGTTTTTCCAGCAAGAGCCTGGAGCTGACCCAATAACCATCCCTGTCCCACCCTGGTCATTGCTGACGATGGACTGAAGTAGCATCTCACCAACTCAACCCAGCTTATTAACTCCTTGGCACGCAACACACTGAAAGCCTAATACACTGCTTGGAATACTAACTGCTAATTTTTGGCCACTTGCCTCGGAGCAGCAATAGGCAACGTTAGACACGTCCTAGCCTTCATATCGTATTGCCACACGCAGCTGACCCTTTCTCACAATACTATCACGCCATATCTAGATGGCGTCCAGCATTTCCTGTCCCTGCAGGACCCCAGTAAACTGTCAGTATTCTCGAGCCCATGCAGTCAAGTCCCTCCTACAGAGCATACAGAAGCACCAACCTGTAGTCAGTAGCAAGCGCCTAACTTTCAAGAGTGCCCTCTTTAGGCACATGTCTGAAATCCTTACTCGTTACCCATTTAGGGCCTTGCCCAGCATAGTCATCCAAGCAGCCATCTACCAGGCCTTCTACGGTTTCCCTACGACCTAGTGAATTTACAATCAGTGGCTCCGGCAGTCAGACACTGCTCCGACGCCACCCGACTCGCTTTCGAACCCCTACACTCTCAGTCTGCAAACGCAACAAACCAGCCCCGGGGGTTGACATCAACCTGTTTCAGACTAACAATGCCTGACGCCCAGTGACGGTGCTCGACCGACTACTGCTCCATCTACCCAGCCAATCTGATTGTAGCTCGTTGCTACCCTTTCTAAACCAGCTTCCAGAGTGGCAGCCAGTTTGTCAAGCATGTCAGAATCCTAAGCAACTTGGGCTTCAAATCCCAGTCTGTTCTCAGGACATTCTTTCCGAATTAGAGCAGCCTCAACTGCCTCACAACAGGAGTACCAGACCACGTAATCAAGACACCAGGCTGATGGGAAGTCTCCTTGTTTTGCCACATACATCCCAAATCCTCAGGAAGAAATGGCACAAGCCTTTACCAAGCTGGCTCAATAAATACAAGAAATCAATATAAGCTATTTCCCTATCTGAGTCTTTTGCCCCCTTTTCTTGGCATACTGACCAGACCACCAAGGCACACTTCAGGTCTATTTATGTTGTAAGTCTTGTCGCGTGTTTATGTGATCCACATCACACTCTCGGTCAGAGGGCCACGACCATAAATAAGAAGGCCAGTATGTTGGCCTGAGTTTATGGGAGGAGCCCGAGGGTATTTAAGCAGCCCACTCACACATGCTCTTTGTCGGTTCAGTGTGCAGTACTACACGTCACTGGGCCGACTCTTCCCAGCTCACCTCATGTCCGTGAGTCTGCGCATTCAATCGCATTCGACACCCTCCCGCCCTTCCCTTTTTCAGGGCACTTCTCAGCATATCCTTCTTCAATTAACTACCCATTACTTACTTTGGGTATGCCCCCTTTTCTTGGCATACTGACCAGACCACCAAGGCACACTTCAGGTCTATTTATGTTGTAAGTCTTGTCGCGTGTTTATGTGATCCACATCACTCTCGGTCAGAGGGCCACGACCATAAACTATAAAGTGCTTTCAAGATGGTACTTGGTGCCGGCAAAAATAGCTAAATTTTCACAAAATCATTCAGACCTGTGTTTCAGAGGCTGTACAGAGAGCGGAACATACTTTCACACTTGGTGGTCATGTCCAAAAGCCCAATCATTTTGGTCCGAAATTTTTCAAATAGCACATACTTTAACTAATAAAAAAATACCATTAGACCCCAAACTGGCATTTCTCAACCTAAAACCCAGTATCTTGTCGCATATACAATTTAACCTGATTAAGCAGCTTCTTACGGCAGCAAAGCAGACCATAGCGAAGGCATGGAAAACCTCGAGCATTCCAGTGAATGAAACAATCAACAGAATGAGTAACGCGATGTTATATGCCAAAATGACGGCAATAGAAAATGACATGATCACCAGGTTTGAACAAATTTGGACGCCCTGGATTACATACACAACACTGAAAGCTTTTAATAAAGATGTATTGTTGCCATGGTAGCCCACCCATCGAAACGGCAATTGAACCATCTTGGCGGTTGGTGGGGTTTCCTGTCCGGTCCTGCAGACACCCCTCCCCCCATCCCCTCCCTTCATGCTTTATTTCTCTTTTCTTTTTTTTTTTTTTTATTATTCTTGATGTTACAATTTTTACTCTATTAAGGAGTTTTTCTTTTTCTTGTAAGTTGGTATGAACTGTTAGTAACTCATGGGCAGATATTTTATATAGATGCCTCAGTTAACTTTATCGTATAATCTACTAGACATTAAGGTACGAACTGAATATAAAAGGAAACATCTCCTTTGATCCGTTCATTACTTCACTGTACCAATCTTATATGGCAAAACCGTAAAGTACGCCCTAATGGTTTTCACAAGAGGAATGTTATTTCATGTTAGAACTCCTCTCAACACTGCTTTCTTTATTTCTACAATTGCATATTTGTACTCTCTTTGTTTTTCTTTTGTTTAATATTCCTTATATTTTTTGTATACCGCCTATTTCATATTCCAATAAAGATATATTTGACAAGGAAATCTATCGGGTGGGAATCTGTCCGCCCGACATGTCTGCTGGTTAGTACACTTACCAGCAGACATGTCGTCCCGCACCGCCGCCGCACCGCCGCCGAATGGATTCGGTGCATGCACGGAAGTGTTTTACTTCCTGGTGCGGTGACGTGGCGGCGTCAACGTCACCGCCACGTCACCGACACGTCAGCGCGCCGTCTGCTGGCGGGGATTTTGGTTTGCTCGTGTGTACACGCGAGCAAACCAAAATCCCAGCAGACAGATTTGTTCAAATCTGTCGGACGGACAGATTTGAACAAATCTGTCCGCTCGTGTGTACGAGGCCTTAGTGTAACTGGAAATGTCAGTGGCAGTAACTCAATTTCCACAAAGTGTAAGTTACCAACTAACTTCTGAGCATGCGTCAAATTGTTTCTGAGCATGCATGGTTTTTACTCCATCGGAATTGCATCCAAACAAACGGAAATTCCAGTAGAATTTTTTTTCGTAGGAAAAATTGAGAACCTGTTCTCTATCTAATTCCGTTGGAATTTCCGACAGAAAAAGTCTGATGGGGCATTCACACGGACGGAATATCCGATGAAAAGCTTCCGTCTGACTTTTTCCGTCGGAAATACCGCTCGTGTGTACAAGGCATTAGAAGTCCTCAGCGCTGGCTGTGTGTTTTCCTGCCTCTGAACACACAGCCAGCGCTGAGGACTTCCAACAGTCCAGCCCTGATAAATTGGGGGTCTTTAGTCCCCCGAAACATGTTGGCCCCTTTTTTTTTCTGAAACTTCAAATAAAATACAAATTACTTACCTCTTTGATCACCGGGCGCTCCTTTATACTTTATATTTCTTCTACATTACACGCAGAGTCGACCATAAGTATGCACACTGAGGTAGCAGCCCAAGCCCTAACAGGGCTCATCACCATCTTTTTTCCTAATTTTCATTTTTTACTAATCCACAACACTGACTGATAGAGTTAGTCCAGCGCGATCTTCACCCATTCTTCTCAGCGAATAACAAAAAATTCCCTGGACATGGTAAAATCTTCCAGAGTTTAATTGGTTATTATAGTTTGTTTCTAAAACTACGATATTCTGTGAGGAGGTCTTAGTAGCTTCCCATATGTGGGTCCAGTCTATGATATCCAGGGTGATAACATTTTAATAGGGATTTTTTTTACTTTCTCTGGATCAACTATGGGCATGTAATTGTATAGAATTTTTTCTATTGATTGAACTAGATGAACTTGTGTCTTTTTTCAACCCGACTAATTATGTAACCTAAACTCCCCAATAACTACCCTTAATCTGCTGAATACCCATCAAGGTCCTAAACTATTATCACGAGACATCAAAATGTTAATACCATGGAAAAGCCACAGCTTCACTGATTTTTGTTTAAACTTTACACTTAATTACTGAGTTATGTTAAAGATAATTAATGTATAACCATTGACATTTAAACGTAAGTCAGTTTGTAAAACAAGGTGATTAAGTGATCTATATAGAACATGCGATTCCCTGGAAACATTACGTAAATTGCTTTACACAGAGCATTATAAGTCTTCCTGGGTGTGAATAGTACATGGGTAAAAACAATAAAACTTTGCGGTTATGGAAGAGTTGAAGTAAAAGGAGAAATAGCAGATTCAGGCGTAGCAATAGGGAAACAGTCCTGCTTCCAACAACACTTATGCCGCGTACACACGATCACTTTTTGTCTTCAAAAAAACGACCAAAAAAAAATTCCAACATGCTTGAATTTTTTGTGACGTTTTTCAAAATGTCGTTTTTTGTGTCATAAAAAGTGACTGTGTGTGGGCAAAATGTCGTTTAAAACAACGTTTTTTAAACGTTATGAGATGGGAGCTTCAATGGAACAGAGTACCGTCGAAAGTGTACAGTATGCCCTCTACACACGATCGGTTCATCCGATGAAAACGGACTGATGGATTTTTCATCAGATATCCGATGAAGCTGAGTTTTATCAGTAACACCATTGGTTAAAAAAACGATCGGGTCAGAACGTGGTGACGTAAAACACAGCGACGTGCTGAGAAAAATGAAGTTCAATACTTCCAAGCATGCGTGGACTCGATTCTGAGCATGCATGGATTTTTTTAACCGTCAGATAGTTTTAAAACAAGTTCCTAGTTTTTTAACCGATGGATAGAAAACCGATAGGGCCCACACACAATCGGTTTGTCTGATGAAAATGGTCCATCAGACCGTTTTCATCAGACAAACCGATCGTGTGTGTGGGATTAGTCTTCTTCTCCAATCCAGTCGGAGTGGGTATAGTGTAGGGTATATAGGGTATATAGGGTATCACTCGGAACTTAGAGGAAAAGTCTCTGCCACAGACCCTCCTTAGGATTGAGGTAGCGGAGGTGATCCTCCTTAATAGACTTTGGCCTGGATCTCCTTCAGGTAGTTTGCAGGTTATCAACTGACAGGTGACCAATGTCCAGCCTTTCAGTAATCGGTTCCCTTGATCCCCGGTGGATTGTCAAGACCCTATTGGATTGCCAGCCTCTCTTGGCCCTTCTCAGATGGACTCCCCACGAACAGCTTCCTCTCACTGGGAGGCTGGTCGGTAAGGAGGCCTGTTTTATTCCTGGGCATTCCCCAGGTCTTGTTGTTATCATCTCACTGGGAACACGCTTGGGATCTTCTCAGGATTGGGGACCCAGTCAATTACTGAGGCCCTGCCACAGCTTTAAATGTTCCGGACCAACATGGTCCCGGAACCAGGAACACCGCGTGGCATGCGCACCCTGGCCTGGAAGGCCATTTCGCCGGGGCGCCGTGATGCAGTTACCCTAAAGGTGGGTGCCATACTCGAAGAAGAACCTAGACCAATGGTGTCTGTCCCATAAATACCCTCCTCCAGCATGCACAGCGAGGAGAAACCCTCCTGATAGGCTGCTGGGGAACAGCACCCCAGGAACAACAGAATAAGCCAACAGCACAGCCAAGCTGAGACAGAGACCCGATTTGAACAGATTAACTGGATCGGAGCTACTTAACTCTCTGATCCCCCTCTAAATTTAACAAAGCACTGGTACTTGAAAGTAACCAGGCACTACACACACACACACACACACACACACACATATATATATATATATATATATATATATATATATATATATATATATATATATACACAGTATCTCACAAACGTAAGTACACCCCTCACATTTTTGTAAATATTTTATTATATCTTTTCATGTGACAACACTGTGACAACACTGAAGAAATTACACTGGAGTTATTTTGAGGGGACAGCAAATTTACACTCTTATACAAGCTGTACACTCACTACACAACATTGTAACAAAGTGTCGTTTCTTCAGTGATGTCACATGAAAAGATATAATAAAATATTTACAAAAATATTAGGGGTGTACTCACTTTTTGGAGATAATGTATATATATATATATATATATATGGCTAGATTCAGGATGGAGAGCGAATCTTTGTGCTGGCGTAACGTATGTCATTTACGTTACGCCGCCGCAACTTTTCCAGGCAAGTGCTTTATTCACAAAGCACTTGCCTGTAAAGTTGCGGCGGCGTAGCTTAAATGGCCCGTCGTAATTCAAATTGGGCAGGTAGGGGGCATGTAGTATTTTAATTAAGCGCGATCCTACGCCGAAAGTACTGCGCATGCACCGGCCGTGAATGTATCCCAGTGCGCATGCTCCAAATCACGTTGCAATAAGTCAATGAAAACGACGTGAACGTCACTTATGCAAAGCCCTATTCGCGAACGTTTTACGCAAACGATCTAAATGACGGAAAATTATACGCCAGCCCGCCGTCCATACTTAACATTACGTACGCCTCATATAGAAGAGGGTAACTTTACGCCGGACTTACACTTACGCAAATTACGTAAAAAATTACAACGGGCCGCAACTACGTTCGTGAATCGGCGTATCAAGCTCATTAGCATATTCGGTGCGTAAATCGACGGGAACGCCACCTATCGGCCAGCGTAAATATGCAACTTAGATACGAAGGCATAAGTGACTTACGCCAATCAGATCTAAGGCAAATCTATGCGTAACTGATTCTATGAATCAGGCGCATAGATAGGATGCCTCAGACGCAGAGATACGATGGCGTATCTGGAGATACACTGTTGTATCTCCTTTCTGAATCTAGCCCATACAGTATATATCACAGTTACCGCTTCAAATTATGGAAAATTATAACACATTTTTATCTTCCCTCAAAAAGATCTGCCCCTCCCCCTAAAGATAATGAGAAAAATCCCCCAGCTTAATTATTGCCCTGAGTGGCAAATCACCTAGCTTGACCACTGTCAGGGGTAGTGAGGTCTATTAGCTTAGCTCCAGCACAGACCAGCACCGAACTTTAAAGGGGCCTTCTACGCTGGGTTTCTGAAGGAAACATGGCAGCGAGCAAGGTCTCAATGGAAGGGATGGTTAGGCTATTGAATTGAGAGAATTGGTCAGTTTGAACCTAATGGGCAATATGACACGTTCCTTATATTGGTACCCTTAAAAAAAAGAAAATGTAAAGAAACAAACAAAACCTATTTCCAAGTTGATCGACAATCATACCTTCCCTGAGGGATTGGGCTACTGAAGTGGACCACATAAGGGACCTTAAACGTCTGTTGGCGGAGGAATATGGTAAAGAGGAACAGTTCTCTCTTACTTAGACTTCATGGTCCATGTTCCGATACTCCTCTGAATTTATCTCCTGGGCTGAGAGTGGTCTGGACGACATCGCCTTGGGACTATGATGGAGTGCTTCTTCTCCCCTATCTTTCTTCCCCCTCTTTTCTGCCCCAATTCCTTTTCTTCTATGTCTAAATACACTTCTAGGAATCCATTGAGCAAATGTACTATGACTTTGACTTATGCATTGTTTCTAATTCAGAGAGTGACCCCCTACGACCAGCGCAGGACTTAGGGTGGTGGGGGCCAGTGAGCTTGAGTCACTTTCGGGCCCTACTTTCTATACATTATGAAAAATGGGCATGGTTCACGCAAACTAGTGGGCGTGGCTCAAATGGGCATGGCTTGGAAGGGTGTGTGGTTAGAGTCTGAGATGAATGAGGGATGGAGGGAGAAATAAAAAAGAGAGAGAAAGAAAGGAGAGAAAGAGGGAGGGAGAGAGAGAGAGAGAAGGAGAGATGGAGGGACAGCAGGTCCAGATCCAACACCACAATACAAATATGTCTATCTATCTATCTATCTATCTATCTATCTATCTATCTATCTATCTATCTATCTATCTATCTATCTATCTATCTATCACATATAACATGCTCTTTAACGCCTATTTGCTACCCCCTGTACACCAATGACTCTTCCGCTGCTAAAATACCCACAACTAATATTTCTTGGTCCGAAAAGAAACAAAAGGCCCACTTGTGCACTCACCGGAGTCTTTGGAAAAACGAGAGCTTAATAATTAAAATCATTCATTAGTCATTACAGAATTATTCCCTTTTCCCTATGATTCATGTCCTAGTAATTACCATCTGACCAGCCTAATAAAAACCGTGACAAAACAAAGGTCAAATAGCAGCGACAAGTGTTCATTATACAATAATTACATTTTGATTGAGCAGACAGAGCTTTGAAACTGGTTTACCTTTCAACAGATTCAGGGTTTTGCTGAATAAGTTCCCCAGGTGGATAAGGACCCCCACTTGATGTCTAGTGCTGACTCTGTCTCAGCTCTACATGTTTGGCTATTTTCAGAAGGCTCAGTTCAGGTTCGTACTGCGCAAGTGCCGTGCTGCGCCTGCACAGTACAGGGGGGGTCCTTATCTGCCGAGGGAACTTTTGCGGCAGTACACCGGGGAACTTTTGCGACAGGACACACGGTCAGCGTCAGACAGTCAATAGTTTAGGGCGGGCGCTACCTATTTGCGTCACTTAACGTGTATGGAGAATGACATTGTACTCGGGGGGCCTACGCAGCTTGCGTAGCAAGCGTATAGGGCGGATCGGCCCTGGGAACGGCACACACAGAGCGTGCCCTGACTCAGTGGACACGAAGTGCTTGCGCTGATGAAATAATCAAAGAAAAAAGTAAGGAGACTTTAACAGGCAGGGGACCCCTATTGGACGGGCCCATGGGCCCATTGGCTTGAGTCCGGCCCTGCCTACGACGTATTATTTTTCACACTGACAGGTTTTTCATAAACCTTTTTTGATGCATTAATTGCGGGACAACTATGATCCTCTTTTTTTGAAATGATGGTGAATATTACTGTAATGTTTTCAGGAGCTGCCATGGTCTCCTGTTATTAACACATTTTCACTCCATTTTTATGTAACTTCGATATGCATTTGTTCCGATGGACATGATACTTATTGTTGGTGTATCTTACCATGGTTTGTAATGTTTACATATTCTTCTATCTTTCTTGTTTTCTATATGAATAAAATAAGATTGAATTAAAACATATCTACAAGTTAATGAGAAATGTTTGCCAACATTTTAATGACTTACTGTATTATTGCACTTAGCACAACAGAAATTCAGAAAATCAACACTGTAACTAATATAGAATGTATAAAGTTATCATGGAATCAAAGAAATTTAAAAAACAAGTTTCAACAAAGAGAAAGTCAACTACAAGTGTGGTAGAAATATATATGACATTGGAAAATTAAAAAGAAGAGAACGCAGGACAAAACTGGTTAAAACTCCCTATTGGTGCCTACTAGACATGTGCATTCATTTTCGTTAGAATGCATTTTCGTCCGAAAATCTGTTTTTTTCGTTATCGTTTTAACAAACGATAATGAAAGTGCAAGAGACGAAAACCGAAAGATCTGACATAAAAAAATGCTTTATTTTCGTTTTTGTTGCGGTAAAAATTCGATATAGAGAGATTCGACATTATAGGGAAAAGATACGACATCATAGAGAAAAGATTTGACATTATAGAGAAAAGATTCGACATTATAGGGAAAAGAATCGACACAATAGAAATAAAAGATTCAACATTACAGAGATTAGATTGGACATTATTACTATTCATACAACATTAGAATTCTTGTAGGCGGAATATTCGAACGGAAATGTACGATTCGATGTAAAGATTCGACGTTCCGTCGAATATTCTTTGACCATTCGACAGAAACCAAGTATTTTTGGATTTTCGGACAAAAGCTATTCCCCAACGAAAAACAAAATAAATCAAAACGATTTTCGGGAGTAACTAAATAAATTTATTTTCTAAACGAAAACGAAAAAACTAAACAAAATATTCCAGTCTGCACATGTCTACTAAAGACCCTCCTAAAGATGATGACCAGTGATAGAAGAAACTATAGGGGTAGACAAAACGTTTTCACTTCTTCTCTTTGCCAGTTAGTAATTTACTGAGAAAACCTATGGAAATATCTAGGAAGCAACACTGATACCATTCTCTAACTTTATTTATAACTGCTTTTTAATCACTTCAGCCCCGTAAGATTTGGCTGCTCAATGAGCAGGCTATTTTTTGTGATACAGCACTGCATCACTTTAACTGACAATTGTGCAGTCGTGCAACGCTATACCCAAACAAAATTGACATATATTTTTTCCCACAAATAGAGCTTTCTTTTGGTGGTATTTGATCACCTCAGCGATTTTTATTGTTTGCGCTATAAACAAAAGAAGAGCGACAATATTGAAAAAAAATACAATGGGCCAGATTCAGAGAGCCATTACGCCTGTCTAACTGGTGTTAGACAGGAGTATTTTCAAATTACGCGCGCCGTATCACTAGTTTGAATCCTCAAACCATGATACGGCGGCGTTGGGCTTCGATCTGACAGGCTTATGTCTTCGTACGCCTTCGGATCTACGCTGCAATCTTTTTGCGGCCGCTGGGTGGAGTTTGTGTCGTTTTCAGCGTCGGGGTATGCAAATTAGCTTTTTCCGGCGATCCACGAAGTTAAGAGTGTCGTTCGCAATCGCGTACGTCATTTTTTTGCTACGTAAAGTTAAACCAGCTATTAGCTGGTCTAACGTTACGCGGCCCATGTTAGTATGGTCGTCGTTCCCGCGTCGACTTTCAATTTATTTTTTATTTTTTACGTAAGTCGTTCGGGAATAGGAATGTCCGTAAACGACGCTATTCAAAAAAAAATGACGTAACGACGTGATTTCGCGCAATGCACGGCGGGAAATTTCTGAACGGAGCATGCACAGTTCGATCGCCACGGGAACGCGCCTAATTTAAATGCCTCACGCCCCCTAATCGCGTAGTTTGATTCCGCCGGGAGAAATTCACTACGCCACCGTACCTTACGGGCCAAAATCTCTCTGAATTCCTCATAGAGCCAGGTAAAGTACGGCGGCGTAGAGTATCTCTGATACTCTGCGGGAATCTAATTCTACCTGAATCTGGCCCAATATCTTTTACTATTTGCTATAATAAATATCCCTCAATATATTTTTGGTAAAATATTTTTTTTTACTAGTAATGGCGGCGATCTGTGATTTATATATTGGGACTGCAACATTTATATATGCGGACACATCGAACACTTTTGACACATTTTTGGGACCATTCACATTTATCCCTTTCATGACTTATGCCAGGTTTTTTTAACCCGATTATTGTTAAACCGGCCTTGCCTACACACGATCATGAAAAAAAAATGCTCTAGCAAAGCGCGGTGACATACAACACGTATGACGGCACTATAAAGGGGAAGTTCCATTTGGATGACGCCACCCTTGGGGCTGCTTTTGCTGATTTTGTGTTAGTAAAAGACGATTTGTGCTTTTCAGGCTGTTACAGCGTGATGAATGTGCTTACTCTATTACCATCCATTACCAAAACGAGCGCTCCTGTTTCATAACTTGCTACTGAGCATGCACGTTTTTTTCACGTCGGTAAAGCCCGCACGCGACCATTTTTTATGACGTTAAAAATGACAACGTTGGGGGGGCGCATGCGCGGCGCTGAACGAGATGGTCGCCTGAGGAATTTGCTCCACAGCATCGGGGCTGATCCCGGCTCACGGAGGGCCATCATCTTACATTAACACCTTCAATTTATCACCCCTCGAGCCCTCTAAAGGCGGTGCATGTCGACCTCCAAGAAAAAGAAGGATAAGGGCACTGCTCAGAAAACTCTGACCCACTACCTTCTCCGCACTCGTGAACTGTACGGCATGGCTCAAGATGGCGCCGACGCGGGAGAGGCTGGCACCCTTTCCCAGTCTCCCATCCCCTATTCACTCCGCTCACAGGAAGCTCCAGAGGCCAATGCTGCAGCCTTATCCAAGGCAGACCTGGACTCTAGCCTGGAGGCGATGTATTCCAAGCTTGCCGCTAAATTCCAATCGGAGCTACACAAGACCTCCCACACCCTCTCCCAGGAGATTGCGGCCTTGGGTACAAGAACAGAAAAGCTTGAAACGAAACATGACGAGCTCGCCCTGGCATACAACGACCTCAGTCGGGAACATGAGGATCTGGCCTCGGCTTTCTCTGTAATGCAAGCCCAACTGGAAGACCTAAACAATCGTAACCGACGCAATAATTTACGTCTACGGGGTATCCCGGAGTCGGTAACGGAGCTTATTCCAGCAGTAGTACGTCTCTTTAAATCGCTCCTTCCTAATTGCGACTCTGCGGCCTTCACTTGCGATCGGATCCACCGGGCGCTCCGTCCGAAACCGCCTATGGATAAACCTCCGCGGGATGTCGTTCTATGTATGAAGGACTTCCTGACTAAAGAAGAAATCCTCCGGGCTGCCCGTAACAAACAACGCATCACCTTAGATGATCAAGTTGTGCAGATTTTTCCGGATGTCTCCCAGGCCACCCTGGAGAGACGCAGAGGCCTGAAGGAAATCACAACCGCGCTCCAGGCCGCTCGGATCAGGTATAAATGGGGCTTTCCTTTTAAATTAATGATCCCTCACAATGGATCTACGTATGTAGCCACCACTTTACCCGAAGGCCAGGAGATCCTTGTGAAATTAGGTCTCCTTGAAGCCGATGCTGTTCGCCGCCGGCCCTCCACCCCAAGACCTTCTCCTCTCTGGCATACCCCACCACCACGCCGTGACCGTCGGAGACTTCGATATGACATCGGAGGTATGGGCATTAATTAATGACTGATTCCTGATATTCTGGCTATCTATATTCTCTCACCCACTGACTTATGCCCTTGAGAATTTTTCTTTTTTTTTTTGTGTGCATTTGTTTTGTTTGTTTTCTTCGGCTGCACCGTTCATTTTCAGCTAATATAGCCCTGGTTACTCGGGCCCATCCGTTTGAGTTGTTGCATGACCTCCCCTCCCAGCCTTTCACTGACTCTATGTATTCCCTGCGACCGCAGGAATCTGGATGACTCCTTTTGCCGGCCCTCACATCTCACCCTCCCTAATGGACGTGAGGCTGGTCTACTTTCATGGCTGGTTTCGAGACCAGGAGGTCTCGTTTGGTTGCTTCTCTTATCAGGTGTGATGTCTCTACCTGATCCACGAACTGTACATCTGTCTTATTTTTTTTTCCTATGCTTTTTTTTCACCCTGAGATATTTTTTGAACGTTTTTTTTTTAGTCCATGGTTCTGATCAGTCCCTCTCTTCCCCGTGGCTCATTTGTCTCTATGGCCTATATATATTACACAACTGTTTTAAATGTAATCTACTTGTGATGTTTATGTTTTGTGGAATTGTGGCGGCAACCCCTGCTTCACCCCATAGACCCTTCTTAGGCGACAATCTGATGATTGGGAGATTACCTACCCCCCTCTTTCTTCCTGATGAGCTTTTACTTACCCTATTGGAATGGCGATTAAGTGTCTTTCTCACAATGTGAAAGGTTTAAACTCCCCGGTTAAACGCAAAAAGGCATTCGCCATGTACAATCAACTTAAAGCCAAAATTCTCCTACTTCAGGAAACACACTTCTCCGAGTCCTCCCACCCTAAATTTTTCCATAGGAATTACCCTCAATCTTATTACACTTTGCACTCATCCAAGAGCAGGGGTGCTGCCATATTCCTTCACTCCTCCCTCCCCTTTGAGGTTGGGAGGGTTTTCAGGGATAAGGATAGTAGGTTTGTAATTATTAAGGGTTTATTGAATAACAAAGAATTGACTATTGCCAGCGTGTATGCCCCGAATGACCCCCCGGCTACCTTTTTTGCCTCATTTTTTGAACGCCTGTCTGCTTTCCAATCCCCCCACATGATTGTAGGGGGAGATCTTAACCTGGTGGCGAACCCCTCACTAGATAGGACTTCCTTTACCACTTCGACTAGGGCTTTCCCTAAATCACTTACTCGTGCCCTGAGGGATCACCAAATGATTGACTCCTGGAGGGCGCACAATATTGGAGCCAGAGAATATACATTTTTTTCCCACCCACACAATAGCTCGGCCAGGTTAGATTATATTTTTGTTTCTCCCATCATTTTGGCTAATTCAAAGGATGCCGATATACTCCCATGTGTATGGTCAGACCACCACATAGTGTCTTTTGTCACAGATTTTATAGGTCTTGCCCCAACACCTTATGCCTGGCGTCTGAACGAATCTCTTCTCTCAGATGCGGCGATAGAAGCGGAGGTTTTACAATCCATTGAACAGTATTTCGAACAGAACGCCCTCCCTGAGACCCCTATTTCTACGGTTTGGGCGGCACATAAAGCCGTTCTAAGAGGTAAACTGATCGCAATATCTTCTGCCCGTAATAAACATAATAGACAGCGTATTCTTACCCTCACATCTGAATTAGATGCCCTCTACAAAAATATGTCGGACCACCCCGGGGACTCTGTAAGGGTCGACATAGATAGGAAGCGTCTGGAACTAGATTCATTGCTCACGGACAAAGCTGAGAAAGCTCTAAGATGGGCCAGGGCCAAGTTTCTCTTACATGGCAGCTCCCCCTCTGCCATGCTGGCTAGGCGGCTGAATCGCCTCACCAGACCACCTCATATCTATAAACTTACGGATGAATCTGGACTGACCACTTCTCACCCTCAGGAGGTTCTGAAGATTTTCTCCAAGTTTTACTCCTCCCTCCTGGCTCGGTCCCCATCGGATCCATCCGGTGATGACCTGGCTTGGTTGGACTCTATCCCGGTCCCTACCCTCTCCCCCTCTCAGGTTGAGACGTTGAATTCCCCTATAGCTACAGAGGAGGTCCTGGCAGTCATCAAATCCCTGAAGCTAGGATCAGCCCCAGGCCCGGATGGCTTTTCCGCTTTATATTATAAGAAATTTGCCCCTTCCCTTGCTAGCAGGCTGGTAAACTTTTTCAACTCTGTTCTTCAGGGTGGCCCCCTACCGGAAGACATGCTTTTAGCAAACATGTCACTTATCCCTAAGCCCAACAAAAATCACTCCCTCCCTCAGAATTTTAGGCCCATTTCCGTAATCAATAATGATTTAAAAATTTTCAGTAGAATTTTGGCAGACCGTTTAGCTAGTATTATCCCCTCCCTCATTTCCCCTTTTCAGGCTGGTTTTATCCCTCATAGATTGATCACCGACAACATCCGCCTAGCAACTAATGTGATTCAGGATGCCAATTTACATTCCAAAAAATTGATTCTGTTAAGCCTTGATATCCAAAAGGCATTTGATAGTGTATCATGGCATTACGTATCCACCTTGCTGGGTCGCATGGGATTCAGAGGCGAATTTCTGCAAGCCTTTCTAGCATTGTATAACAACCCCAAGACCCGGATTAAGATCCCGGGCTGCACTTCTGATTTTTTTAATTTAGGTAGGGGCACTAGGCAGGGTTGTCCTCTCTCGCCCCTCATTTTTGCCTTGGCCCTGGAACCCCTTGCCATTGAGCTCTTAAGAAATCCGGATATCTCGGGTCACTGCAAAGGCCAGGCTGAATACAAGTTTTGCATGTATGCAGACGATGTATTGATGTTTATCTCCAACCCTTTAATAACCCTGCCTAATCTCTTTAGCTCTCTGAACAGATTTGCAAAGGTCTCTGGTCTTTCGGTCAATGTCTCCAAGTCTGTTGCACTCCCCATAGGCTACTCCCATTCTGAGCTGGACCATCTCAGGCATACCTTTAAATTCTCCTGGGCCACCCACTCCCTCCCCTACTTGGGTATTAATTTAACTAGTGATTATCAAAAACTGTTTGATGCCAATTACCCCCCTATAGTCTCTAAATTAACACAACTTCTTAAATCTTGGGCCCCGCTCCATGTCTCCTTTTTGGGCAGAGTAACTGCCCTCAAAATGACCTGTCTCCCTAAATTATTATACCTATTTCGTTCCCTCCCATTAAGACTTTCCAAACTTTATATTCTCAGAATTCAATCCCTATTTAATAATTTCATTTGGAAAAATAGGCCCCCTAGATTCTCAAAAGACATTCTCTATCGTTCCGCCAAAGAGGGAGGGCTCGGGGTCCCTCAAATTTGGCTGTATTATTTATCCAGTAGATTTTCCCAACAGGCTCAATGGAACATTTGTAATCCTAGAGTCCCCTGGGTCAGATTCGAACTCGATTCGATTTCCCCGTTATATCTCCCAGGCCTCATGTGGTCCTCCAACCCGATAGGCGCTGCCCTTCGATCTAAAAACTTGATAGTAGCGTCCTCCCTTTCCCTGTGGGATGGATACAAAACCAGGTTTGGTCTGATCTCACGCCCCTCTTTGAATGCCTCGTTTCTTGGGGATTCTCGTTTTTCTCCTGCCTTTGTCGCCCCCGAGGCTTTCCAAACCTGGGTTAGACTGGGTCTTACTAGGCTCAAGGATTTCATACAGGGTACGAAGTTTGTTCCCTTCACCATGCTTCAGAGAAAGTTTGGCATCCTGGGGGGAGAGTTTTTTCGTTATCTCCAAATTCGCCATTTTTTTCAATCCCACTATGGGACCCCCCATTCAGAACGGCCCTCAGATTTTGAGATGTTTTGCTCTACGGCCCCCAGGGGGAAGGGTTTGATTTCAGGGACCTATGGCATGTTGGTGCAGGCTAGCCATGCCCCTGCGATTAAATATAGGACCCAGTGGGAACAGGAGTTGCACTTAGACGCAAACTCATTGAACTGGTCAGCATGTTGGAGTAACATGCGTGGGTGCACTCTCTCTCTCACTATCAGAGAAACAGCGGTCAAACTGCTGACTCGTTGGTACTACACCCCAACACGTCTCCATAGTATCTTCCCGCAGGCCTCCCCGTTATGCTTCAGAGGCTGTGGAGAACCAGGCTCATACCTTCATGTATATTGGGAATGTCCTAAACTTAAACCCACCTGGGCTGAAGCTCACAGACTTGTAGATATTTTAGTTGGTGACCATGTGGCCCTAGGTCCCTCACACTGTTTACTTTTTAACTCCATCCAGGACCTGTCAATTCCCATCACGAGACTGACTCACTCTATTTGTCTAGCAGTGTTGTGGGCCATCGCCTTATGCTGGAAAAAAGACCTGGTTCCTTTTTCACTGGTTACATCCAGACTAGATCAAATGATGTTGTCTGAAAAAATATTCCATACCCTGCAAGACTCTCTCCCCAAATTTGATGCCAAATGGAACCCATGGTTTATCTATAGACTCCAAGACTGATCCTTTCCTCCCCCCTTGTTTTTTTTTATTTTTCTTCTTTCTTTTCTTTTCTTTATTTTTTTCTACCTTCTGTCATTGTTAGGTCTAGGGTCTCTCCTTAGACAGGTTTACCGTCTAGATCATGGTCATTTTTTATGATAACAGTTTATGTCAGTTGGATCTTGGCTGGCTATCAGTATGTTTCCTGCAATCTGTATGTTGATACCTGTGTTATGTTGTATCTCTTTGACTACCCATTGTTCTTATTGACGATGTACACGTGCTTTTTCCCTGACCATGTACTGTCTATATTTTCAATAAAATCGTGTTGAAATAAAAAAAAAAAAAAATGACAACGTTAAAAACAACGTGAAAATTTACAGCATGTCCTAAATTTTTAATGGCCAACGTAAAAAAAGCTCTGGAGCCCACACACGATTGTGTGTCGTTAAAAATGACATAAAAAAATGAAATTTTTTACATCCTGAAAAACGGTCGTGTGCACGCGTCATAAGCCTATTTCTGACAATTGGTGTTTACTAGAAAAAGACTTAGAACCCCCAAATACTATATATATATTTTTTTTTTAGCAGAGAATCTAGAAAATAAAATGGCAATTGTTGCAATATTTTATGTCACATTTGTGCAGCAGTGGTTTTAAACGCAACTTTTGGGGAAAAAAGTAAAGTTAGCCCAATTTTTTTTATACAATGTGAAAGATGATGTTATGCCGAGTAAATACAGTAGATACCAAACATGTCACGCTTTATAATTGTATGCACTCGTGGAATGGCGACAAATTACCGTACCTAAAAATCTCCATAGTTGATGCTTTAGAATTTTTTTTTACTGTTACCGGGTTAGACTTACAGAGGAGATCTAGTGCTAGAATTATTGCTCTCGCTCTGACAATCGCAGCAATACCTTACATGCGTGATTTGAACACTGTTTTGACGTCGCTTCCATGTTTACAATTTAAGAGACTGGCAGAAAGCCGTTTATGGCTTCTTGCCAGTCTCTCTCTAGGCATCGGAGGATCAAGTTTCCCGGTGGGGCTGGAGGCCCAGTAAGAGCGGCGGGAGGGGGGATGTTCACTCTTGCTCCTCCAGGATAACAACCGAGTGGCTTTATCACCGGAAAGTCGATCGCCTACTCTAAAAAATGATACCGGGGTGATGCCTGCAGCTGAGGGCATCATCCCGGTATAACCCCCGAAAGCCGAGGACGCATATGTGCGTACGCTCGGTGGCAAGGGGTTATAGAGCAATCAGTACTATACAAATGCACTGAGTACTGTAAAATGTCACTGACAGGGAAGGGGTTAATGCTAGGGGGCTAGCAAGGGGTTAAATGTGTTACCTATGTGTGTTCTAACTGTGAGGGGTATGGGACTGTCTAGGAGGAGAGATATATCAGTGTTCCTACATAGTAGGAACACACGTTCTATCTCTACTCCCCTGAAAGAACTGGATTTGTGTGACTACTCCCCGCATTAGGCACCTCCCTCTGGGAAGCTCTCTTCTGAGGGGGTTACCTTGCGGGCACGCACCTGTGTCATTGGATTTGATTCACAGCAGCGGGAGCCAATGGCTGCAGGAAGTGAAGTGGGAGGCGGGGCTTGGCTGGACACTGCAAGGTGTTTTTTCACCTTAATGCATAGGATGCATTAAGGTGATAAAACACATAGGTTTTTAATAGGAATTAATAGGTATATAAGTGTGTATATTTGATACACCAATATATTAGATATGTGCATTCCCGTTCGTACGAATGTTATTTTCGTACGAAAATTTTCATTTTCATACCCGCGGGATAATGTGTACATACGAAAAAGGTAAAGCACCAAAATACGAAAACGACGGGATAACGGATGAGCCGCATAACGAACGACCGCAAATACGAACGAACGATCCGACGGGAAAAAACGACAAAACGAAAATGGCAAAATAACGAAAATTAAATATGTATCAAGAGGTTTGCATTGTGTATTTTGTTTGAATCTGTTTTGTGTTCGTTTTCAGTTGTATGTTCATTGTTCAATGACATCTATAACAAAAGAATTTCATTATGTATATTGAATGAATTCCTTTTTCTGTTTTCTGTGTATTCAAAATACTGAAGGCAAATTTTTTGTTATAGGTGTCATATCAACATACGAAAATAACAAAAGAAACGTGTTCAAATGCAAATCTTTTGTTTATGTTTTTTTTGAATGGCCAGAGAGTTAGGCTGGCCATACATGATACAATTTTCTGTGCAATTTTCTTTAGATTTACCTTCAACTATGTAGTGAAAGGGCCTGCCTGATTGCATACAATTGAAAGTGTTGTTTAGTTTGACCTCATATATGTTTTTTGGTAAATCTAAAAGAAAATTGTACAAGAAAATTGAACATGTATGGCCAGCCTCAGTGACTGAAAGCAGCTTCTCTTTTGTGCAGAGTAGTGAGTACACTTGTACAGTAAAGCCTAATAAACTTTTCTGTGGATTTTCATCTGAAGGGAGATCAGTTGGCCAGACTTCTGAACCCAAAAATGGTTTTCTGATGCAGTTTAAAAATGAACGAATTTTCAGAGAACGATCGGAAAACAAACGTTTTTATAGTAATAGTATTGTTAAGCCCCATACACTTGGTCAGACTATTTTAACAACAAACATAAAAACTTTCGTTTTCCGATCGTTCTCAGAAAATTTGTTCGTTTTTAAACTGCATCAGAAAACCATTTTTGGGTTCAGAAGTCTGGCCAACTGAACTCCCTTCAGATGAAAATCCACAGAAAAGTTTATTAGGCTTTACTGTACAAGTGTACTCACTATTCTGCACAAAAGAGAAGCTGCTTTCAGTCACTGAGGCTGGCCATACATGTTCAATTTTCTTGTACAATTTTCTTTTAGATTTACCTAAAACCATATATGAGGTCAAACTAAACAACACTTTCAATTGTATGCAATCAGGCAGGCCCTTTCACTACATAGTTGAAGGTAAATCTAAAGAAAATTGCACAGAAAATTGTATCATGTATGGCCAGCCTAACTCTCTGGCCATTCAAAAAAAAACATAAACAAAAGATTTGCATTTGAACCTGTTTCTTTTGTTATTTTTGTACGTTGATATGACACCTATAACAGAAAAATGAATTCATTCAATATACATAATGAAATTCTTTTGTTATAGATGTCATTGAACAATGAACATACAACTGACACTAACAAAAGAAAAGCATTCAAGATACACAGAATGCAAATTGACGAAAATTCACGATAATTATTGTCTAACAAGAAACGAACATGAATTAAACAGAATAACGAATCATCCCACATGTACGAAAATAAAACGGTAACGGAAATACGAAACGATCGGAATACGAAAAAATCACGTCGTACAACAAACGAACGGGAACAAACGGGAAAATGGGCGTCTTACGAAAAACGAACGGAAACGAACAGACGGGACCATACGAAACGGAACAAATAAAAACGAAAAAAAATTCTGTGCACATGTCTACAATATATACTCCTGCGCTGAAGGATAAGTGTAAACTACCATTAAATAAATAAATGCAAAATTTTAAATTTAAATGTGCCTTTAAATGTGAAGATCAGTGTAAGAGCGCTACCCAGCAATAAAATCTGTGTGTGATAAACTCATGTATCTACAACACAGTTATTTACCATTATGCAACATAATCTAGCTAGTAAATCACGTAAAAAATCAATGAATGACAATAAATTAAATAAAGTCCACATAAAGTTCACTTACTTGCACAATCTTCTTAGTGCAGATTCAGATTTCCACTGTGCAAATAAAGTGCCAAGTGCTGAAACATATTCAGCGTAGTCCGTGCTCCCCTCTTGTGTGCCCACTCACCAGAAGATATGGCCTCCCATAACAGAAGTCTTTCTCGCTTATGTGGTATGGATGGCTGGGCTTTGTTGTCCTTCAGGCTGTATCTTTGGCTGTATCTCAAGTTGTCTTCAGTGTACTCTCATGAGGGTGTTAATAAATTGCAGAGAAAAGAAATATAGCGTAATTCCATTTATTTATCCAATAAAAACAAATAACATACACTCACATAATAAAGTGGTTGTAAACCCTTTTTTACAACATTATGCTACAGGTAAGCATATAATAAGGCTTACCTGAAGCTACCCAGGATATCTCCTAAAACTGCTTGGTTTAGGAGATATCCCCTGTCCCCTGCATGTGCCGATGTCATCGGCACATGCGGACTGGGGCAAACTGAAGCAATGGCACCTATGCCACCTATGCCACCTCAGTCTGTGTGCCGTTACCTGTGGCTCCCAGCCGCATGCCTGGGAGTGACATCATCACAGCTCCGGCCAATCACAGTGCTGGAGCCGCGATACTCCAAAGTACCTCCGGGACGACATGTCGGTGGCGGAGGGGGAGATGTGGACCGCTGCGGGGGCTTCGATCTGCCTTTGTCTTGCATGTTTTTTTGTTTTTTATTTACGAGGGTTTACTCCCTCTTTAAAACATGCTGTAAAGTATTAAAACCAGAAGCCGGAAGTAAGTATCAACTGGAAATGATGTCACCACCCGCGGTCAAATGCCAAATTTTGTCACTCTATGAGATGATATCAATAGATGAAACGTGTCATCCGACCACGGGTGGTTTACGTCTTTTCTAGCCGGTGAGATCTTGTGACCACTTCCTTGTGACGGCAATACAAATTATCCGATTTTTTTACAGTGTACAAATCTTAAAAAATAATTCATAAAACATCTATAGCAAACAAGTACCAACAAAGAAATTACAAAATAGCAATGAGACGGTATTGGAGCCCAGTAGTGTTAAATAAAATAAATAAGGGAAAAACAGATATTTGTTGGAGATGTAAGGTCAAAAGGGGGACTATGGATCACATTTGGTATAGTTTGGTGAGAAATTTCTGGGAAAAAGTTACTGAAAAGTGTCAGAAGTAGAGAGAAATCTAAATATAGATATTTCGGGCCAGATTCAGATACACTTAATATTGCGCTGCGTAATCAAAATACTCTACGCTGCCGTATTTCACCAGGCTCTACACTGAATCCTGGTAGATTTTTGCCCGTACGCTATGGCGGCGTAGTCTATTTCTCGCCGCGTAATCGAAATACGCGATTGGGGGGCGTGAAGCATTTAAATTAAGCGCAACCCCGCGGCGATCGAACTGCGCATGCTCCGTTCAGAAATTTCCCGCCGTGCATTGCGCGAAATCACGTTGTTACGTCATTCGTTGTTTGAGTAGCGTCGTTTTCGAACATTCCTATTCCCGGACGACTTACGTTAAAAATAATAAAAGACGTTGGAAAACGTAGAAATTTGACGCGGGAATGACGGCCATACTTAACATGGGCTGTCTAATATTAGACCAGCAAAAAGCTGGTATAGTGTTACGCAAAAAAAAAGATGACTAAAGGTGCCGTAAGAGATTGCGAATGAAGATCGTAATTTCGGGGATCGCCGGCAAAAGCTCATTAGCATACCCCGATGCTGAAAACGACGGGAAGTCCACCCAGTGGCCGCAATTTTATTGCAGCGTAGATCTGAAGGCGTACGAACACGTAATCCAGTCGAATTGAAGCCCGCAACCGTCTATTCATGGTTTGAGGCTTCCGACTAGCTAGAAAACACGCGTAATTTGAAATGACTCCAGTCTAACACCAGTTAGACAGGCGTAATGGCTCTGTGAATCTGGCCCATCATTTCTATCTTTGATCCCAGACTTAATAAAGAGCATCAAGAATCATATTTTTCATCATATGACAAAGGCAGCTAGAACAATAATAGCTCGCAATTGGAGAGAAAGTAAAAGCCCAAATATAGCAGATTGGATATGTGAAATGAACGAAATACAATATATGGAAATACAGATAAGAGAAGAAGGATATATAATTAGTCAAATGCCAGAAATATGGCAAAAATGGGATGAATTTTCGGCTCTCTGAAGGAATGAAGAAATATATATAAATGACAAATAAGGAGAAATACAAAGAGGTAGTGTAAAGGAAGCTGAAAATGGGAGAGAAACAAGTCGGAGATGTGTTTTTTTTTTTTTTTTTTGATGAATGGATGGGAGGATAATTCAATATGGGAGACAATAGGAGTATAAGTAGATACATGATGAAAGGTATATTGTTTTAATGAGTGAGTAATCAGTAGATACTTATCAAATTGGTCTAACTTTAGTGTTTGGGTTTTTTTCATTTATCATTTTTTTCCCCAAAAAATTGCACTTGAAAGACCGCTTTGCAAATACCGTGTCATATAAAATATTGCAACTACCACCATTTTCTCTAGGGTCTCTGCTAAAATATATATTTAGTGTTTGGGGGGTTCTAAGGAAATTTCTAGCAAAAAATACAGGGGCAGATTCACAGAGAAATGGATTATCGTAGCGTATCAGAAATACACTACGCCGCCGTTTTTTACCTTGCTCTACGTGGAATTCAGGTAGATTTTCTACGGTAAACGACGGCGGCGTAGTGTATTTCTCCCATCGCAATCCATCTGCGCGAGTAGGGGGCGTGAAACATTTAAATTAGGCGCGTTCCCGCGGCGATCGATCTGCGCATGCTCCATTCGCAAATTTCCCGCCGTGCATTGCGCGAAATCACGTCGTGACGTCATTCGTTGTTTATGTAGCGTACTTTACGGGCGATCCACGTCCCGACGAGTTACGTAAACAAAAAAAAAAATTAAATAAATTCGAAGCAGGAACGACGGCCATACTTAACATGGGCTACGTAAAGTTAGAGCAGCAAAAAGCTGCTCTAACATTACGTATAAAAAAATAGACGAAAACGATTGCGACGCCCGCTCGTATGTTCGTGAATCCCCGTAAAAACACATTTGCATATCCCGACGCATCAAAACGACGCAAACTCCTCCCAGCGGCCGCAAATAGATGGCAGCGTAGATCCGAAGGCTTACGAAGACGTAAGCCTCTCGGATCGAAGCCCGAAGCCGGCGTATCATGGTTTGAGGATTCAAACTAGTGATACGCCGCGCGAAATTTGAAATTACTCCTGTCTAACCCCAGTTAGACAGGCGTAATTGTTTTGTGAATCTGCCCCACAGATTTTAACTTGTAAGCAACACGTGTCAGAAAAAGGCTTAGGCATGCAAGGTTAACCACTTAAGGACCGCCGCATGTACATTTACGTCGGCAGAATGGCACCGACAGGCACATCAACGTATATATACGTTGGTGCCTTGGGGGGGATCGGGGGTCCGATCGGACCCCCCCCGTACATGCGGCGGTCCGCGCGGCTGCAGGAGCGATCCGACGAGTGGGGGCGGCTATCCGTTTTCATCCGCCCCCTCCGGATCGCTCCCAGCCAATGCGCGCGCCCGCCCGCCCTGTCACTTCCTCCTCCTGTGTAAACACAGGAAGGAGGAAGCGACGTGATCTCTCCCTCGGCGTTTGTTTCAAGCGCCGCTGAGGAGAGATCACAACACTACAAGTAAGTCTGCACCAACAGCACACACAAACACATTTAACCCCCGCGATCGCCCCCCCCCCCCTCCCCCCTGTCACAGTGTCACTGAATGCAGTAATCATACATGTATGATTACTGTATTTAGTGTCAGTGTGACAGACAGTGTGACAGTCAGTCAGTGTTAGTGTCAGGGTAGCCCCCCCCACCCCCCCAATAAAGTTTTAACCCCCTGATCATCGCCCTAGTTAACCCTTTCACTCCCTATTGCCAGCGTCACTAAGCGATCATTTTTCTGATCGCTGTATTAGTGTCGCTGTTCCCGCTAGGTAGCTAATTTTTTTTTAATGCGATTTTTTTTTTACTAAAGACATGTGGCTAAATACATTTTGGCCTAAATGTTTGACTAAAATTTAGTTTATTGGTTTTTTATTATAACAAAAACTAAAAAATATTGATTTTTTTCAAAAATGTCGCTCTATTTTTGTATATAGCGCAAAAAATAAAAATCGCAGAGGCGATCAAATACCACCAAAAGAAAGCTCTATTTGTGGGAAAAAAAGGACGCAAATTTTGTTTGGGAGCCACGTCGCACGACCGCGCAATTGTCTGTTAAAGCGACGCAGTGCCGAATCGCAAAAACCCCTTGGGTCATTTGCCAGCGTATTGGTCCGGGTCTTAAGTGGTTAATGACCAGATTACCAGGTTGAAATTAAAGCTCATGCCAATTCTAACACTTCGCTCGTACATGTAAAAATCATTTGTTTTTTGCTGGAAAATAACATAGAACCCCCAAATATTATATATGTTTTTTTAGCAGAGACCCTAGAGAATACAATGGCAGTCATTGCAAGTTTTTATCTTGCACGGTTTTTGCGCAGAAATTTTTCAAACACTTTTTTGGTTTCATGCTTAAAACAACAGTAAAGTTAGCCCATTTTTTTTGCATAATGTGAAAGACGAAGTTATGCAGAGTAAATAAATACTTAACGTCAGACTTTAAAATTGCACATGCTCGTGGAATGGCGCCAAACTTCGGTACTTAAAAATCCCCATAGGTAACAATTTAAAATGTTTTACTGTTTACTACTGTTGCTCACGAATATTCGCGAATAACTCGAATATTGTGGCGAATATTCGCCATGGCGAATATTCGTATTTTTTCAAATTTATTTTTAAAACAGATCACATCCTAGTGATCTCCATCGACGTCTAAAAGCATTGCTGGTATAATTAGAGAGAGACCCTGGGCCGAGTAGCTGATGCGACTCTTTTATGTTGCCGAAATTTCGCATTGCGAATTTTCGGCAACATAAAAGAATCGCATCAGCTACTCGGCCCTTCTTTTGCATCAGAGCCAATCAGAATAACTCGAATATTCGGCAAAAGGAATATTGCGCGATATTCCTTTTGCCCAATATTTGAGTTATTCTGATTGGCTCTGATGCAAAAGAAGGGCGGAGAAGATAATCGCGCAATAGGAATATTGCGCGATTATCTTCTCCGCCCTTCTTTTGCCCCCTTATTCTCCTTTCTTTTAAGTAGAGTTAGTGTAGAGTTAGTGTTTAGTGCATATTAGTTTAGTAATACAGGAAATGATCTCCGTTTATGAGAATTTCGCAATCATTTTCGCATTAGCGAAATTTCGCAAAATTTTTTTTGGATAAAATATCACGAATATTCGATATTAGCGAATATTCGCGAATATTCTTCTATATATTCGCGCAATATCGCGAAATCGAATATGGCGTATTCCGCTCAACACTAGTGATTACATGTTTTGAATTACAGAGGAGGTCTAGGGCTAGAATTATTGGTCTTGCTCTAATGTTCGCGGTGACACCTCACATGTGTGGTTTGAACACCGTTTTCATATGTAGGCGGGAATTACATATGCGTTCGCTTCTGCGTGCGAACACACAGGGACAGAGGCACGTTATTTTTTTTATTTTCTTTTATTGTTGTTCATTTTACTTATTTTTTTATTTTATTTTGACACTTTAAAAATAAAATAATAATTTTGATCACTTTTATTCCTATTACAAGGAATGTATACATCCCTTGTAATAGGGATATGGCATGACAGGTCCTCTTTACAGTGAGATATTGGGCCAATAAGACCCCACATCTCACCACTAGACTGGGAAGCCTAAAAAAAAAAAGATCACCACTTCACAGCCGAAGTGGCACCATTTTTTTGAATGCAGAGGCCGGGCGTGACATTATAACATTGCGCCCAGCCTCCAACGACCATCTGGCCCACCGGAAATCTCTATGATCAGCATCTGGGGCGGATCCTGTCACCGACTCACCGATTGCAGCTGTGAGTCGGGAGAAGAACCGGAGGGCGGCGCGAGGGGGGAGTCCCTTTTCGCCACCTGTAAGAACGATCAAGCGGCAGAAGAGCCTATATGATCGTTCTTATGATGCAGGGAATGGCCAGCTGAAAATGGCAATATCTGAATGATGCCTGTAGCTGCACCCATCATTCAGGTATACCACCACAAAGCCTCACAAAGCCCAGGACATCATATGACGTACTCTGGGTGCCAAGTGGTTAAGGAAAAAGGTCTAAATTTAAGGATTTAAGAGTTGCATTATATAAAATCTTTGCTTTTGTGTTTAAATACACTATAATTTCCCACAATGCTTACAGATAAAAAAATAAATTTGTTTTAAAGCACAGTTCCAGTGTTTACTTGAAGCAGAATTGGTAAGCCGCAAAATACTACATTTTTGCTTTTTGGTATAATTTCACTTTTAACATACTGTCAGTTGAATGTATATCACATTTAAAGTATATTTTTAAATTATACTTTGGTTTGCTATTCATGCGTGTCCTTTTTTTCAAATCATAAAATGATGTATACTGTAAAATAAATCAAAGTCCATGACTATGAAAACAGTAAACGCAATAAATGTTCCATATGTTATGGAAACGTTACAAACAATTTCTTGCTTACATATACAGTGACGCTGAAACGAGCAAATTAGCTTATCTTATCTTGTTACTGTAAAAAAAAAAAGACATATAATTATATAGGTTGTAACAAGTCTATGTACTGTAGTTCAACCAATATAAAAACATAATAAAAAACAAAAAAATAATTAAATAAAAAAAAAAACCCATATAAAGAATTTTAGACCTACAGTTGATCCAGAGCAGGGCAAAAACCCCTATATAAGGCACGGTCCAATTTGTCCAAAAATTTATTAATTCCTGATTCCCCAGAAGGCAATTTCCCAAGATGAACAATCTCTGGTGTTATTACCTTAAAATGTTATTTTCCAGTTAAATTTTGTGCATTTAGAAATGCATCCAGCTCTTTTGAAAAAAATCTACTTAGCTAGTCGGCACTAGTTCATGAGGGTGTCTATTCCACTTTTTCACTGTGAAGAAGCGTTTCCATATGCAGAGGTTAAAGAGTGTCGCCTTTGTCCTCAGTAATGACCTTAACCACTTAAGGACTGCCGCACGACGATATACGTCGACTTAATGGCACGGCTGGGCACAAGGGCGTACATGTACGACCCCTTTAAGAACCCAGCCGTGGGTCGTGAGCGCACCGGCATGCTCGCGACCTGGTCCGAAGCTCCGTGACCGCACCCATGGGACCCACAGGAGCTGAAGAACGGGGAGGGGTGAGTGTAAACAAACCTTCCCCGTTCTTCTCTGTGGCAGTGTCAGTAATCGTCTGTTCCCTGTCATAGGGAGCAGCGATCAGTGACATCACACGTCCAGCCATACCCCCCTACAGTAAGAAACACACATGAGGTCACCCCTACAGCACCCCCTAGTGGTTAACCCCTTCACTGCATTGCCATTTTCACAGTAATCAGTGCATTTTTATAACACTTTTTGCTGTGAATGACAATGGTCCCAAAAATGTGTCAAAAGTGTCCGATGTGACCGACATAATGACACAGTCACAAAAAAAAAAAACGCTGATCGCCGCCATTTCTAGTAAATAATAAATATTAATAAAAATGTCATAAAACAATCCCCTATCTTGTAATAGCTATAACTTTTGTGAAAACCAATCAATAAACGCTTATTGCGTTTTTTTTTTTACCAAAAATATGTAGAAGAATACGTATCGCCATACATTTTTATACATATTTTTGGGGGATATTTATTATATCAAAAAGTAAAAAAAATGTTTAAATTGTCGCTCTATTTTTGTTTATAGCACAAACAATATATGGAGTTTAGGGAAAGAATCGACCTGAATTGGGTTGAAATGAGGAATATCCGGTATAAGTTAGAGGATCAAGAGAATCGGAACAGAAGCAACACTTTGAGGATACGTGGTCTACCGGAATCAGTGGACAATAGTAATCTAGAGACCACGATCCGCAAATTGTTCAACAAAATACTAAAGAGAGAAGCAATAGCACCAATTTCATTTGAAAGAGTGCACAGAGTCCAGAGTATAACTAATCCACCAACAGGTGAGAGATATAATAGCAAGGTTTATAGACTTTAAGGTAAAACAAGAAGTCATACAGGGACTGAGAAGCTCTACCCCGGTTGAATATATGGGCGCAGAGATCTTGGTCTTTACGGACTTACAGTATAACAAGAAACTCTGGCTCGCAGGGGGGCGTTGAAACACCTAATAAAACAACTGCAGGAGAAACAAATTTTCTACAGATGGGGCTTCCCAGCCTGTTTAACAGTAAATAATCAGGGGATCTTGGCCATACTGCGATTTCCAGAGGATCTGAAAAGTGTTTGCAATAAACTGGACCTACCTGTACCACAAATAGAAAATTGTGAAAAAAAACCTCCAGAGTGGAGGAAGTTAAGAGATCAGCCAGGGATAAAAGTCTGGAACCTTGCTTATTAAGCATCAAGTACAAAAATAAATAAATAAGAATTTCATGTTAGTAGGGGGGGGGTAAAAGACGTTTGCTCGGGAAGGGCACGGTGGGATGGCCTATACCCCCCCAGTCTACCGGGACCATTCCCGTAGTGGGGATGAGGGCCGGGCGACTGCTGGATGGGTTATGACATTGATATTCAATGTAGGGGGGAAGGGGAGGGTACTGGAAGGAAGGGATATGTAGGTTAGTTATGTTTGTCTTTATGTTGCTAGTCGAATGGGTCAATCCTGAAAGAATAAAAGATTTGGTTTTCCCTCAGCAATACTGTTTATATCTGAGAAATGACTCCCTTAAAAATAGTTAGCTACAATGTTAGAGGTCTGAACAGCCCCAGCAAACGACACCAAATATTGAAAGAACTAAAAGGTTGGACAGCAAACATAGTTTTTTTGCAAGAAACTCATTTTAAATATTCTTCTAAGGTGGGCCTGAACTCTATGGGCTTTACAGTATGGATGCATGGTCATTCCCCCAATAAGAGATCTAGAGGGGTAGCCATAGGCTTTGATAGGAATACCCCATTTACTTTAAAGGCAATGGAGTCAGACCCTGAAGGAAGATTTTTGTTTATAAAAGGATATCTGTTTAATAAAGAGTATACACTGGTGAACATTTACTGCCCTAATGTTTATCCCAGTTTGTTCCTAAAAAATGTATTGAAAAAACTTGAGAACTTTAGAGAGGGAAAGGTGATCATGGCGGGGGACTTAAACTTTGTGTTCGATCCATGCTTGGATACCCAACCCATCTCCCTCCGATCAGAGGGTAAATACCTAAGCAAAAATTATATCAGCAGCATCTGGTGGATGTTTGGAGAGTCCTGTACCCAAGTGGGAGGGACTTTACATACTACTCTCAGGTGCATTCTTCCTACTCAAGAATAGACTATATCTTTCTAGATAATCTGCTATTAGAGGGATTGAAAAAGGCAGAGGTGAAGTCGATCACCCTCTCTGATCATGCATTGGTTGTAATCAGCCTAGAGCTGGAAGATATACCGGAAAGGCAAGGATCCTGGAGGCTGGACGAAACACTTCTAGATAATCAGATTATAGCAGAGGATCTGGAAAAGGAGTTGAACTTTTTCTTTGTAGAAAACAACATGGAATGGAGCTGCGGTGGCTCAACGCGATTGGCACTGCACCGACAAGCCGTTCACCTCTGCAGCTAAGGGTTCGGATCCCGGTCTCGGCTGCATGTGAATTGAGTTTGGTGTTCTCAGCCCTGCTCCCGGTCGGTGTGCTATGCGAGGTAAGCCTGCGCTTAGTACGCCCACCCCCCTCCCACAAAAACCACCAAACTTACACGCACTGGAAATTGGGTTTACATGCACGCACTTTGGCCACGTGGTCTCTAAAAAAAAAGAGAGGCGAAGGACTAATGGGGCTGGCTGAGCGGGCTAGATACTCTCACTACCTCATAGGGGAGTCCCTCTGCCCCGTTGGGCTTCAAAGCGGAGCAGGTAGGGCAGGCTGTGTTGGAGGACCCCCTCACACCCGCCATTGCCACCCGGGGGCATGGAGAAAGATGGCAGATTGCCTCTGGGGGAGGCCTGCCTACTCTCAACCCCTGCAGTCTGGCTCCTCTCTCGAGTACACGCACAAAAAATACACTTTAAAAGAAAAAGAAAAAAAAAAGAAAACAACATGGAGAATTTTGCACCAACCGTCTTATGGGAAGCTCACAAGGTCTTTATGAGAGGCAGATTGATCGCAGAAGGAGCAAAGAGAAAAAGAATTTGGACAGCCCAAAAACAACAATTATTACAGGACATTCAGGACCTAGAACAGAAACATAAAAGAATAAATGATAAGGAGGTAATGATCAAGCTGTTAGGAAAACGGGAAGCCCTGAGAGATATGCTAGAATTAGATACTAAACGTATTTTTAATAAAATGGCAAAAAAAATGTATAAATGTGGTAATAAACCCGGGAAAGTATTGGCAGGACAGATTAAATCCAGGAGGAAGCCGAACTATATAGCTAAGCTAAAAAATAGAATAGGAGAAATTAAACATTCTACTAGAGATATCAACAAAACTTTTATGGAATATTACCATCTACTATATAAATTAAATGATTTACAGGACCCTGGGGATATTCAAGATAGAAAAGATAAAATAAGTAGATACTTAAAGAAAATTAAATTGCCAGAGATAACCGAGGATGACTCAAGGAGACTAGATAAGGTCATCTCTAGAGAGGAAATAGAGCCGGCCATCAAAAATAGTAAACTAGGGAAAAGTCCCGGTCCTGATGGTTACACATCTCTATACTATAATGCCGCGTACACACGATCACTTTTTGTGATGAAAAAAAACGACCTTTTCAAAAACGTCATTTAAAATGATGGTGTGTGGGCAAAACGTTGTTTTATGTCTTAAAAAAAAAGACCAAGAAAAAAAATTCGAACATGCTTGAATTTTTTGTGTCGTTTTTCAAAATGTCATTTTTTGTGTCATAAAAAGTGATAGTGTGTGGGCAAAATGACGTTCAAAACAACGTTTTTAAACCCGCGCATGCTCAGAAGCAAGTTATGAGACGGAGCTTCAATGGAACAGAGTGCCGTCGAACCTGGTGTACGTCACCACGCTTTGCTAGAGCATTTTGGAAAAACGATGGTGTGTATGCAATGTCGTTTTGGAAAATTAAGTTTGAAAAACGTTTTTTTTCATCACAAAAAGTGATCGTGTGTACGCGGCATTAGAAATTTGTCCACATTTTCACTTATATATGAATTCTATATGAGGAGAAGCCCTAGGTGCCTATATATATCTCTTTTGGTAAAAGACGGAAAAGACCCCACTACAATGTGCTCTAGCTTTAGGCCAATATCCCTAATTAACGAGGACATGAAAATTTATGCGAGGATACTGGCTGAGAGATTAAAGCTCTTTATGCCAGAACTCATAGGGGAAGATCAAACATGCTTTGTCCCGGGTAGAGAGACACGAGATAATATTCTAAAAACAGTCCTCCTAATACATGAAGCAAAGAAAAGCAGAAGGCCAGCCCTGTTTATGTCAATAGATGCCGAGAAGGCTTTTGATAGACTGGACTGGGATTTTATGCTACAGACTTTATATAAATATGGCTTAGGACCTTATATGATTAAATGGATAGAGGCTCTCTATTCCACTCCAACGGTGCAAATCCAAGTTAATGGGACCCTCTCGGAAAGTTTTAGGCTCTTTAATGGGACACGTCAGGGCTGTCCATTGTCCCCTTTGCTCTTCGTGCTGTCTTTGGAACCCTTCCTGACCTCTATAAGAGCTAATCAAGAGATTCAAGGCATAGAGGTGGGGGGCCAAGAATATAAAATATCTGCCTTTGCAGATGATATTATGGTGTATCTAACAAACCCTATGCAAACTTTCCCAAAAACTTTGGAGGAGTTGGAAAAATACGGGCAAGTATCAAATCTAAAAGTGAATATGGAAAAGACGGAAATATTGAATATCTCGGTCCCAACAAGTCATAGTGGGGACCTCCAGAGATTATACTCCTTCAAGTGGAAAACAAAAGGGTTGAAGTATCTGGGGGTGCTACTATCTAAATCAAATATAGATCTATATCAAGACAACTATATACCCTTGCTGAATAATATTAAAAGTGAACTGAAAGGATACCCTGCCCATAGAATATCATGGTTCAGACGTATAAGTGTAGTTAAAATGATGATCCTTCCAAAAGCTCTGTATATTTCAAAGTTTACCAGTAGATATCCCTGGGCCTTTTTTCAAAACATTACAATCGGTAATACAGAGATTTGTATGGAACAATAAAATTAATCGTATTGCCTTTTGGATATTAACTAGGACTAATGAAAAGGGAGGTGTATTCCTCCCCGATTTTGAAAAATATTATGAGGTAGCAATTCTAAGGCGGGTTATGGATTGGGCGTATGCCCCTCAGCAAAAAAAAAAAAAAAAATGGGTAGAGTTGGAGGAGAAAATCTCTAAATTAGCGCTGGGACAGATTATCTGGATCCCAAGGCAGTTTAGAGGTCCGATGGAAGTAGTGGCCACAAGCACCTTAGTAGCATTAAGCACATGGGATAAATTAATCAAAAATATACAAGGACAACATAATAGTCCCTTAATGCCCTTAACAGGAAACAGCTATTTCCCCCGGGGAAGGACAATAAATTATACTTAAAATGGACCACAGCACCCTATTTAAGACTAAGGGATGTTATGAAGGGGAATGCCCTTTGTTCATTAAATGAACTCCGTGAAAGATATGGGCCCACTCCCTGGGAGATTTGGAGATATAAACAACTGCAACACTCCCTCCCAAAACCACTCCGGGGGGTTGGTAAATTTATTGCATGGGAAAAATTAGTGGACGAAATGGGGATAGGTGGATACGGAGGGCCAGATTCACGTACATCTGCGCATTATTGGACCGGCGTGTAGCGCACCGCCTTTACGTTAGACTGGCGCAATGTATCGGCGCAATCACCCTATTCTTGTCGGTTTTGCACAGAAATTTGCACCTGCGCAACGTTATTTCAGAGGCGCAAGGCGGAGTAATTCAAATTGGGAAGGACGTGGGCGTGTTACATTGAAATGAGCCGTGACCCCATGCAAATGAAGGGCCGGCCGGCTCGCGCATGCACGCTTGAAGCAGACCATGGTCAGCACCTCTGTGCCCATGCTCACAACTCGGGAACGACGCAATCAGTGAAATTGGAAGTGGACTAGGGCAACGTAATGAACTACGCAGACAGCATAAATAGACAGACACAAACGCAAAAGTACATCCCTTTGTATCCCTCCCTATACAGCAAGGTGCTTTTGTTCTGTTGTTTATTAGCATTTGTTTGTTTGTTTGTGACGTGTCTTTGAGATATTTGGTGATTGTTTTGCAGAGTGATTTTTGTCTTTTCTGTGTTTTCTTTGTTGTGTTTTTTTCAAATTATTTTTTTGCTGGGCATTTTTTTTTTTTTTGATGGACATTTTTTTTTTTGTGTTGTGAATGTTTTTGGAATGCGGGGGTGATATTCCTGCTGGAAAAGGGGTGTCACCCTCAGTTTTGGTGGAGAAGGGTTCCCCAGGACCAGGGAGAAGTGATCCCCAGGTCCGTGTGAATGGTATACAGTATAAATATACAGTGACATAATTGGAGCCGTGGCGTGGCGTTGCTGCTCACAAGTCCTGCATGGTGGGCTTGTGCCAATCCAATGTGATGAGGATGTGATGTGTCTGTGCTAGGGACCACAGTGGTGTGCATGCATGCATTCTCATTGTGCCACGATTAATGTGTGTGTTTATCGTGCAAAGATGCCTAATGTGAGCTGGCTCCTGGCTGCTCTTCCCTCAGAAGACGGGGTAGCCTTGGTTAGGGGGGTTCTGTATAGGAGTCATGAAATGGGGTCCCAGTGCATATGCAGAGTCACCCTGAAGGGATAAGACAGGAGGATGTTAGTAGTGCATGTGCCCCTTGTGATTTTAGCATCATGGGGGGGACAGTCATGCCTGCCACCCATGTCACTCACCAACCAGCCAGCTGTTCCCATAGGATTGTATATGTAGCTTTCATGGGTGTCATGGGTGGTGTCATGTGTTGGGCTCCTGCAGGGTTGTGGTTAATTCCAGGATGGCATGAGGGGTGAATCTGAAGATGCGAGACACCTCAGAATCACTCATGCCAAAGATGTCTATGCGTGTGTGATATATCAAGTGAAGAGTGAGGGGCTTGTATCAGATTAGATTTTTATATCCATCAAGGTTTTAAAGGGCTATTGAAAGATAGTGAGACCGTGTTTGTAATTTGTATGTATGTTATGTATTGATGTATATATGTATAGTAAATGGAAAGAAAATTGCGCGTACCTTATATAATACAAATAAAAAAGCTGCGATTCAAAAATGTTATACAACATAAAACAGACTGGAAGAAGGGGAGGAATCGCGCTAAACGTAAGACAATGCCTCGTGATGGCACAGTATGTTATCAAAACAAAGGTGGTTGAAATACAAAACCTAAATTGATATTAGTAAAGTCCACAAAATAAAATTATATATGTGCGAAAAAACCTTATAAGTCAATCGTGAAAAAGAAGGGTTAAGATCTCTGTAATGGTCAGAGGTCCATCTGTGAAGCCAATGATGCTAGATTTTTCAAACGAAATACAGGAAGATCAATGTCCCGTTACCAATCACGAAAATCTTGCACTTGTAGATTTCAATGTGTAGTCACAATACCGGAAAAGAGAGAAAAAACTTTCATAGTGTGATACCGTTGAGAATTATGAATAATATCCACCCGTGAGGAATAGCTATATGGTAGACAGGGGGCAGTGACAACCCTTCACCACGGTACACAGTACACACTGACCCTTACCAGATAATATGACCCTCTTGAGGTCGAAAACAGCCTTAAGAATGGTGTATTTGAACTTCACTTTACATCGTCATGTTTTCCTCAGTGAAAAAAAACAAAGAAGACTTTTCATAGTGTAGACTGCATGAAAACAGGTCATAATCACCCGTGAAGGAAAACAACAGAAACTGTGAGGAAGGGAAGTGCTGGTACCACCACCGAATGAACACACTGACCCTTACCAGACAATAGGATCCACTCAGGGATCAATATAGGCAGCAAAAGGGTGGATAAACTGCTCTCGCCTTATAATATGTCAACACATCAGAAACCAATCCTCGATGAGTCACAGCATGGAAGCGAAAAAAAACTAAAATAGTGTAAATCCATATAAAAATGTATTCTCTAAAAAGCCAAAGAAATGCACTTACAAACAGATGCAGATTCAAGGCGTATAGTAAAAAATGCCGGCCGGCTTGTGGAACGCGTACGTCCCCTCGTGTAGTTGCGATGACGTGAGAACGTCTCCTCCCAACGTTTCGTCTTCACAAAAGACTTGGTCCCGTGATCTGGTAAGGGTCAGTGTGTACTGTGTACCGTGGTGAAGGGTTGTCACTGCCCCCTATCTACCATATAGCTATTCCTCACGGGTGGATATTATTCATAATTCTCAACGGTATCACACTATGAAAGTTTTTTCTCTCTTTTCCGGTATTGTGACTACACATTGAAATCTACAAGTGCAAGATGTTCGTGATTGGTAACGGGACATTGATCTTCCTGTATTTCGTTTGAAAAATCTAGCATCATTGGCTTCACAGATGGACCTCTGACCATTACAGAGATCTTAACCCTTCTTTTTCACGATTGACTTATAAGGTTTTTTCGCACATATATAATTTTATTTTGTGGACTTTACTAATATCAATTTAGGTTTTGTATTTCAACCACCTTTGTTTTGATAACATACTGTGCCATCACGAGGCATTGTCTTATGTATATATGTATGTATATTTTTTTGTAAAAATGTTTTTTAAAGCAAATACATTTTTTTGGTAAAAAAAAAAACTCCTCTCCCGTGCCCTCCTCCGTGCCCTCCTCCTTCTTTGCTCATCTAAAGTCAGTAGTATAGCTATGAGCATGGATGCCACTGGCATGTTGGCATACAGTTTGTTGGTCAGCAAGTGTGACTGCTCAGCTCCTCACTAACAGTGTTGCTTTCTCTGACATGTAGACAAATTGTCTAATTTTTTACCACCTTTTCTATGGTCTAATTTTAGACAGGCCATGCAGCTGTTGCTCACAGCGCGTAGCCTGCGCTGCACCAACGTTCTTTTGTAGATCCCCGTAACTCCCTAATTAGCATATTTGAATAGCAAATCAATGGTGTGTCTAGCGCAGTTTTGCGTGGACAGATGCGCCTGTCTATCGAAATTACGCTGGACAAAAAAAAGTAGATTTTTTTTGCGTATCTCGTTTTGGGGATGCGGAGTATCGAAATTCAAAACGCATGCGCAAATTTAGACTTATGCCATGCATCTCCTGATACGCCGGCGTAATCGCTCTGTGAATCTGGCCCGGAATCTCTACTATCTATAAGCTGTTGATAATACAATTAGAAGGTGGAGCTGTGTGCCCAACAGTGAGCTGGGAAAGAGAACTAAATCAAATACTACCAGGAACTATGGAACCGGACCGTTCTCATCGGATGGACTGATCGTGTGTACGCGGTTTAACAGATAATCTTAGAAATCAAATATACTCAAAAAAGGCTTAAACAGTCACTATCATACACCAAATATTTAACCAAAAAAATATTATAAATATGCTCAAGACTATGGGCCAGATTCACAGAGCGATTACGCCTGCGCAACTGCTGTTGCGCGTGCGTAAGTCTAAATGTGCGCGTGCGTATAGTTAGACGCGATTCACAAAACAATATACGCCAGAAATCTACGTTTTTTGGTCCGGCGTAATTGAATTAGACATTCGCTTCCCTTCGCGCAAAACTGCGCTAGACACACCATTGATTTGCTAGTCAAATATGCTAATGAGGGAGTTACGGGGATTCACAAAAAAACGCAGTTGCTGCGCAGGCTACGCGATGTGCGCAACTGCAAAATGTTCTGTCTAAAGTTAGAGGACCTAAAAGCTGGTCTAAATTTTGAAAAAAAGTCTAATTGTCAGATAAAGCAACACTGTTAGTGAGGAGTTCAGCAGTCACACGTGTTGCCCAACAATCTGTATGCCAACATGCCAGGGGCATCGTCGCGCATAGCTATACTACTGACTTTAGATGAACAAAGAAGGATGAGGGCACGGAGGATGGCACTAAGGAGGGCACGGGAGATGTTTTTTTTTTTTTTGCTTATATAAAATTTACCATTTAATCTAATCTAATACAATATTCTTATCTGATACAAGCCCCTCACTCTTCACTTGATATATCACACACGCATAGACATCTTTGGCATGAGTGATTCTGAGGCGTCTCGCATCTTCAGATTCACCCCTCATGTCATCCTGGAATTACCACAACCTTGCAGGAGGACATCAGCAGCCCAACACATGGCACCACCCATGACACCCATGACAGCTACATATACAATCAGAGCCCCATCCCCACAGATTTCAAACAGAACATGTATGGGGACAGCTGGCTGGTTGGTGAGTGACATGGGAGTCAGGCATGACTATCCCCTCCCGTGATGCACACCTCACAAGTGGCACATGCATGACTAACATCCTCCTGTCTTTTCCCTTCAAGGTGACTCTGCATATGCACTGGTACCCCATCTCATGACCCCATCTCATGCCAGCTCACATTATGCATCTTTGCACGTTAAACACACACATTAATCATGGCACAATGAGAATGCATGCATGTACACCACTGTGGTCCCTAGCACACAAAGAGAAAAAGAACACCCAAAAATCACACTAGCACTCAGCAAGAAACAGACACAAAAAAATCAGATGAAAAAATAAAGCCAGAAAACAAACGCTCAGAAATATATCAATCAAACAAACAGTCTCAAACACTTATCAAAACTCACTTTCACAAAACTACCAACAAGCACTAGATCACACAGAACACTAATCTGACAACTACAAAACACACTCTAACGAACAACAGAGCAAAAGCACTTGATTCAATGGGAAGGGACACAAAGGGATGTACTTTTGCAATGGAAGGGCGTTTGTGTGTGTCTATTTATGCTGTCTGCGTAGTTCACAACATTGCCCTAGTCCATTTCCAATTTCAATGATTGCGCCGCTCCCGAGTTGTGAGCATGCGCACAACGGAGCTGACATGGTTTCCTTCACGCGCGCATGCGCGAGTCGGCCGGCCCTTCATTTGCATGGGGTCACGGCTCATTTCAATGTAACACGCCCACGTCCCTCCCAATTTGTATTACTCCTCCTTACGCCTACGGAAAAAACCTTACGTTTGCGCAAGCTCTTGCGTAAAAGCTACGTGAATCGCCGGATTACGCGGCTAGATTGCGCAAGTCTAACGGAAAAGTGGTGCGCTACGCCGGAATGATAATGCGCCGATCTACGTGAATCTGCCCCTATGTGTTTTGTATATATATATATACACAGGCGGTCCCCGGGTTACAAACAAGATTGGGTCTGTAGGCTTATTCTTAAGTTGGATCTGTTTGTATGTTGGAACAGGTACATTTTTAAAGTGTAGCTCCAGCCCTTAAATCAATTTTTTTGATTTTTGGATAACTTAGGGAAGGGTTATAGGCATGCGCACAGGGTGTGCCGGATGTGCCCAGGCACACCCTAATCATTCTGTGCAGCACAGATTCCCCCTAACACACTGTCTTCCCACTCATTCCCTCTGCAGCACCTTTGGCTTCCCTCCTCTCCTCTCCTGTTGCTATGGAGATGTTTTCGGGTGATTGGGGGAAGGGGCCAGTAAATATGCATTTATCAGCCCCTTCCCTTTCTGAATGAACATGGTGAGTGATCGGCAGTGTGTGTTTGAGCTTTGGGGTGCACATCCTAATGCAATAGGCTGTGCACACCAATGGGAAGGGTTATCATGCCTATAGCATTTGTTTTGCTGTCGGTGTATATCTATAGATATATAGATATCTATATATATATATATACAGTATTTACATACACACACAAACACACTCTTATAAATGTAAACAGACATTTGAAAATGCATTAAAACATGGACAATGTAGTAGTGGATTGTGTCAGTAAAGCAGAGGACAGTGTCAGTTGGGCAGTGGATGGTGTTAGTAGGATAGTGAATGATGTCAGTAGAACAGTGTCAGTAGTTATTTATTTCTATTATTGTATTTATAAAATATTTTTTACCAATGTTTATTTTATTTTTTTAACAATAAAATGTATAATATGTTTTAATATTTTTTTTACTATTTTTTTTTACTATTTTTTTTTACTATTTTTTTTTAAGCCCTGCTTTGGTGAAATATAAGGATCCTTTCAGACAAAGAAAGGGACTGAGGACAGAGATGCCCTGACCATTTTACCTGCAGTCTCAGCTGCACTGATCAGTCAATGAATGGGAAGTGCTCTGTGCTGAGTGGCTTCCTGTTCATTTACAAACTGAAGTATAGTAAAAACTATTTTTTTATGCTTCAATTACGAATGAACACGTTAAGGGATTATTATGGATCCCTCACTGTGTTCATTCATAAAAGGACATATTTACCAGCCCCTTCCCATATTCTCCATTATAAAACTTTCCCGCAACAGCCAGTGGGAGAGGAGAGGAGAGGAGGAAAGCCAGAAGTTAGGGGGGCGGACAGCAGGGGAAATCCCTGTGTGCGCACCTATGAGTATTGATAAGCACATTGGTTTTTATTGGTTCTAGCAAACCAAACTCTCTCATCACTAATGACAGTAATAGTAGTAGTAGTATATGGTGTATTGTATCACCATCTGCAAGCTATAAGAATTTTAAGGTTCATGAAAATTTTCAGTAACACCTTAAGCCTTTGGGACTCAATTGTGATATGTGGTTTCATATCACAACATCAGGAAGTTTATATAAATTATCTTATCGTGTCATGTAGTGAAAGTTAATATAATATTATTTCCTTGTATCATGGCATTGAGTGAGGTGCAAATTACAATTTCTGATTATCAGTGCACAATAAGGAAATGCTACTGAAAAAAAAATATAATCCAGCTACTGACACCATCAAATATGAATATGTGTTTTGCTTAACCACTTGCCTACCGTGGCAATTTTTAACCTTTTTCACACACATGTTAAAATAAACCTTTTTTTTTAAAGAAAATTACTTAATCCCCCAAATATTATATACACAATATATCGCCAAAAGTATTGGGATGCTTGACTTTACACGCACATTAACTTTAATAGCATCCCAGTCTTAGTTCGTAGGGCAGGGCCATCTTAATAGCATCATGGGCCCCTGGGCAATGTCCTGGGGCCCCTACCAGTTTTCCCCAATTTACGCACCTACTTTTAAAAAAATACAGTACAAATAGTTGATAAAATTAAACATATAATTATTAGTACTTTCAATAAAATTGATTCTACTAAAGGAAAACATTCCATAAATCAAAGACTAGTCAACACAAAGGGCACAGTACAGGAGGGATCAGAAGGTCCTAATACTGGGATCAGGAGGGCACAGATAGTTTAGTAAAAAGCATGACTGTCCACAAATTCGGGACAGTTGGCAAATATGATGTAATGCAACAATATTGTGGGACCCCCATGTACCTGGGGCCCCTGGGCAGTGCCCAGGAGTGCCCTTGCATTAGGATGGCCCTGTCGTAGGGGTTAAATATTAGACATGTGCATATGTTTTCGTCCGAATGCATTTTCGTCCGAATTTCAGGTATTTCCGTTATCATTTTAACAAACGATAACGAAAGCACAGAAAACGAAAAACGAATGATCCGACATAAACAAATGCTTTATTTTTGTTTTCGTTGCGGTCGAATGTGCCTAACCTTAAGGCTCTATTCACACCTTGGCGACAAAACGCCCGACGCCCGACGCTCGTGCCGCTGGAGGGGCGAATTTCCATTGCTGTCTATGAGATGGTTCACATCTCACGCCGAACGCCGAAACGCCGTACGCCTGCTGCCTGAAAAAAAGTCCCGGACACTTTTTTTCAGGCGGCATTGGCGTTCGGCCATAGACAGCAATGGAAAGAATTTGTTAAAAAAAAAAAAAAAGTTAATCGAATTGAGGGAAAGTAAGCCGCGTAAGCGGCGTTACTTGTCGCCTAGGTGTGAATGCAGCCTAACTCTATTAGTCCAATATTATTCTACATAAAGAGAAAAGATTCGACATAGAGAGAAAAGATTTGACATTATAGAGACATGAAGAAGAGTCGACATAGAGAGAAAAGATTCAACATAGAGAGAAAAGATTCGGCATAGAGAGACATGAATATTTGACATAGAGAGACATGAAATGTAAATTTTTTTTTTTTTAAGATTCTGTCGAATCGTCTTTTTATTTTTTCTTAGAACATTCGACAGACACCATAAGCCTTCAATGACAGATTCAACCTTAATTTGGATTTTCTGACGAATGCATTTTTTTAACAGATTTTTTTAATGAAAAACAAAATAAATAAAAACGAATTCCGGGAGTAACTAAATACATTTTTTTTCCGGACGAAAACGAAATTACGAAGCAAAATATTTCAGTGTCCACATGTCTATTAAATATTGAGTTGGCCAACCCCTTGCAGCTATAACATCTTCAACTCTTCTGGGAAGGCTGTCCAACAAGGTTTAGGAGTGTGTCTATGGGAATGTTTGACCATTCTTCCAGAAGCGCATTTGTGAGGCCAGGCACTGATGTTGGATGATCATGCCTGTCTGGCAGTCTCTCTTCCAATTCATCCCAAAGGTTCTCAAACGGTGTTATACTGCAGGAGGTTGGCTCCCCTGTGCAAACCGCCATCATTGTATGCGCGTGACATTCAGATTTGTTCCAGAACTGAACAGTTCAATGATTTTTGCCAGGACCTGGTTATCGGTTCTGGCGAATGGCAGACTGTCCTCTGCCTGTGTAATGTAAACACAGGCAGAGGAAGTGATGTCACCTCCCCTCTTGGAGCCCTTTTCAGTTCCAGTGTAAGAGGAGAGAACAGCTTACTGTGAGTACACCAACACTACACTTACACCGGTACACGTAGGAACACTTTTCACCCTCCCCATCACCCCCTGATCGCCCCCCCAGTTTACCATTTAACTCTCTGTCACAGTGCCACCAAGTGCAGTTTTCAGATTTTTCACTAATCACTGTACTGGTGTCACTTGTGACACTAATTAGCATTAGGGCAGTTAGTAGTAGGCCCAGGTAGGTTTAGGGTACCCCCATTAACCCCCAATAAAGGTTTAACCCTCTGATCCTCCCCCAGTTAACCCGTTCACCCCCTTTCACCAGTGTCACTAGTATAGTGTACAGATCTCTTTTCTGATCACCGTATTAGTGTCACGGGTGACGCTAGTTAGTGTCACAGTCAGTTTTTTAAAGCATTGGGGTACCCGACATATATTGCCTAATAAAGGTTTAACCCCTTGATCATCCACCAGTTAACCCTTTCACCCCCGTTTCACATTGTCAGTGTACAGATATTTATTCTGATCACCGTATTAATGTCACGGGTGACATCAGTTAGGTTTTAAAGTCAGTTAAGGTCAGTGCCAATCCCAGACAGTGTCGGATTAGTGTCAGTATCGCTAACGCCCATGCACACACCATACACCTCCCTTACTAGTTTAGTGTTTGAATGGATCAATATCTTTGATCTGATCAGAACTATATTAGCATCCCCAGTAGTATAGTGTTCCCAAAAACGTGGCAATAGTAGGATAAATCCAGACATCTGCCAGCACCTGCGTTTAGCCTCTCTGCCCAGACAAGCCCACCCAAGTGCAGTATCAATAGATCACTGTCACAAAACTCTACACACATAACTCCAGTGCTAGCAGAGTCACGCCTGATCCCTGGGAACGCTAATGTTGCATACATACGATCGGATTTTCCAATGGAAAAGGTCTGATGGACTTGTTTCATCAGGAATTTTGATCGTGTGTGGGCCCCATCTGACTTTTTTCCATCAGAGTAAAAAAATAGAACATGTTTTAAATTCTTCCGATGGAAAAAAATCTGATGGGGAATTCCGATCGTCTGTGTGGAATCCCCTCAGAGAAAAATCCATGCATTATCAGAATCAAGTCGACGCATGCTCGGAAGCATTGAATTAAATGTTTCTCGGCTCGTTGTAGTGTTTTACGCCACCGCGTTTTGGACGGTCGGAATTTAGTCTGACAGTGTATAGGCAAGACTGATGGAAGTCAGCTTCATCGGAATTTTGATGGAATATTCCATCGGATTTTATGCCATTGGAATTTCCGATCGTGTATGCGGCATAACAGTTAATGTTTTTGGTAGCGATTGAAGCAGTCTCTGAAAACAACTTGTGTTTTGCCTGTGAGTCTCACTAGTTGAACCTATAGTTTTAGTGGCCAAAATGTCCAAACAGTGGTGCACTAGTGAAGAGGCCTACATGTTGCTTAGTGTGACGGATAAGAACGCAGGGGAAGCCTCACTGTCAGATTCAGGCTCAGTATGCAAACCCATAGAGAGCAGTGGCACCCTGAAAAGCACCCCAAAGAAGATGTTGTGTCTGCAGAAAATGCAGATATAGGCGTGACATTCGCTTTTATTGTCTCTCCTGTCCTGACTAACCTGGTCTCTGCATCGGTGAATGTTGCCACACACTAGTGGAGTATTAGCATAGGGTATAGCACGACACAGTCCTAGGACACACTTACACGCATCTTCAAAGATGAGATGGGCATCACATTTTGAGAGACCCTAACCTGGAACGTTTATAGTTAAAAGAAAAGTGTGAAAAAAAACAACCCCCCAAAAAAGTAAAAAATAAAACAGCCAAAAATAGTTGTTGTTTTATTTTGCTTCTCTTTCTATTGTTCTCTATTTATTGTTCTTTCTCTATTGTTACAGTATTTTATGCTTAACTGTAATGTTTTATTGTTCCTGTGTTTGCTTTGCAGGTATGGTATGTCCTACTGTTATACTGTAATGTTACTTTGTTTTATTGTTAAACATTTGCTTTGTGGGTACACCATTCAGCTGCAGCACTGATTTATTTATTTGGACAGCAACATGGATTGCTCTCATGATACATAAATCTGTGACTCCAGCGCTGTAGGAGGTGATATCCCCACCACAGTAGAAAAAATATTGCTTGAAAAATCGCTGCGCAAATTAGAACATTTAGTTCCAGTGAAGGGAACACTTAGACCCCTTTCACACTGAAGCGATTTTACAGAGTTTTAGCGTTAAAAATAGCGCTATTAAAAAGCTCATAAAACACTCTCCATGCATCTCAATGGACCCTTTCACACTGAGCCCTGCAAGCAGCATCTTTGGAGCAGCTTTTGGGTGCTGAAAAATTGCCATTTCACACTGAGGCACTGCAAAAATGCCCTGAAACATTAGGGTCTTAGCGGTGCTTTATCAGCATTTTTCGGGCACTTGCAGTGTGAAAGGGCTCTGAAAGCACTTGAGCTTTCACATTGGGATTACAGATGAGGCTTCGCTCGAATAACGCTCCAATAACGCTCCAATAATGCTCAAAAACCACTCCAGTGTGAAAGGGGTCTTAAGACGTTAGCATACCAAGACATTTTGGACAATTTCATGCTCCAAACTTTGGGAACAGTTTGGGGACGGCCCCTTCCTGTTCCAACATGACTACACACCTGTGCACAAAGCAAGGTCCATAAAGATATGGATGAGCGAATATGAGGTGGAGGAACTTGACTGGCCTGCACAGAGTCCTGACCTCTACCCGATAGAACACCTTTAGGATAAATTAGAGTGGAGACTGAGACGAGCCAGGCCTCTGCATCCAAAATGAGTGCCTGACCTCACAAATGTGCTTCTGGAAGAATGGCCAAACATTCCCATAAATTTGCACTAACGTACAGAACTATATGGCGTTAAACTTGCAGTAACGCAAGGAAATATACAGCATTAACCACTTCCCGCCCAGCCTATAGCAGAATGACGGGCAGGCTGTGGTTCTGTTATTCTGACTGGGCGACATATGATGTCCAGCAGGATAAGTCATGATTGCGAGCCCACGTGAGCACACAGCATGGTGATCAGTGGTGTGGTGTGTCACTCTGACACACCGCAACTCCGATCTAAGTAAAGAGCCTCTGACGCAGGCTCTTTACCATGTGATCAGCTGTGACCAATCAGCTACCAGTCAGTGCCGACCAAATTGCCAGTCAGTGACCACCAAAGTGCCTATCAAAGTGCCAATCAGTGCCCCACAGTAACACCTGTCAGTGCCCATGTCAGATGCCAGTCAGTGCCCATGTTAGATGTAAATCAGTACCTCATCATCAGGGCTGCCTTTCAGTGCCATCTATTAGTGCCCATCAGTGCCACCTATCAGTGCCCATCAGTGGCCATCAGTGCCACCTATCAGTGCCGCCTATCAGTGCTATAAATATGCACTGATTACTGTATAAATGTGACTATATAAATGTGACTTTCAGGGAACGGGTTAACATTAGGGGGCAAGGAAGGGGTTAAATGTATTCCCTGGGAGTGATTCTTACTGTGGGGGGAGGGGACTGACTGGGGGAGGTGCTATAAATGTCAGTGCTATATTATGCCCATCAGTGCCACCTATCAGTGCCCATCAGTGGCCATCAGTGCCACCTATCAGTGCCGCCTATCAGTGCTATAAATATGCACTGATTACTGTATAAATGTGACTGTATAAATGTGACTGGCAGGGAAGGGGTTAACATTAGGGGGCAAGGAAGGGGTTAAATGTATACCCTGGGAGTGATTCTTACTGTGGGGGGGGACTGACTGGGGGAGGGACACAGCATCGGTCTCCTCTCTCCCTAACAGGATGTGGAGCCTCTGTAATTGCCAATCGCGAGTACCTGGCAGACATTGCGGCCGCCAGGCACGCGCATCGGCATCACGTGACAGGCACAGTTTTTCTCTGCTGCGCACCCTCTGTGGCATGCAGGGGGAATGTAAATAGCAGCACATCCAGGGACGTCCAGCCGGCAGTTGAGAGCCACACTGTGGACATTTTTCGTCTATAGCGCGGCTCTCAAGTGGTTAAGGTGGTTAAATTTTCAGTAACGCAATAAAAATATACAGCGTTAAACTTGCAGTAATGCAATGAAATATACAGCATTAAACTTGCAGTAATTAACAGAACTATATGGCGTTAAACTTGCATTAATGCAATAAAAAATATGGCGTTAAACTTGCAATATTGCAATGAAATAAATGGTGTTAAACTTGCAGTAACGCAATGAAATATACAGCATTGAACTTGCAGTAACGCACAGAACTATACAGCGTTAAACTTGCAGTAATGGACAGAACTTTATGACGTTAAACTTGCATTAACGCAATGAAATATATTAAACTTGCATTAACGAAATGGGTGAAATGCAATGAAATATACAGTGCTTAACTTACCGTAATGCAAAGAACCATGCAGTGTTAAACTTGCAAACTTACAGTGTCTAATCATGGCTGATCAGTGATCTGTGCCTTGATTGGGTTAAGCTTTCATTGCTTCAGTCAATTAGGGCTTTAAATGTACTCTGCCGTGGCGCAGTGCATTGTGGTCATTCAGCGGGCCGAACAAACAGTCGAACGCCCCTATAATTCGGTTGTTCGGCAGAACTCATGCTCGGGCCAAACTGTTTGCCCATCCCTACTTGTAAACAACAAATGTCAGAAAAAGGCCTGGTCTTTAAGTTGTTAAATGTTTTCTTTTAGGTTTAGATACACTTACATTTCTCTACAATGCTTACAGATAAATAAATAAATTAAGATTTCTTTTAACCACTTGTCATCTGCCCACCGTCAAATGACGGCGGGCAGACGACTCCATTGTTCTGACATCACGTCATATGACGTGATGTCCCTTTAAAGCCGCGGGCGGGCACGCGCACCCGCTGCTCTGCGGGGATCCCGTGCGAGTGCCCGGCGGCAACGATCGAAGCCGGGCACACGCGATTGCTCAGTAACTGAGCTGGGACGTGCAGCTCTGTGTGTAAACCTGTCAGGGAGAGAGGAGAGCGGTTGTGTCCCTTGTACATAGGGACACAATCAGTCACCTCCCCCAGTCACCCCCCCCTCCCCCTACAGTTAGAACACTCATAGGACACACATTTAACCCCTTCCCCGCCCCCTAGTGGTTAACCCCTTCACTGCCAGTCACATTTATACAGTAATCAATGCATATTTATAGCATTTTTCACTGTATAAATGTAAATGGTCCCAAAAATGTCAGAAAAATGTCCGAAATGTCCGCCATAACGTCGCAGTCCCAATAAAAAAATCGCAGATCGCCGCCATTAATAGTAAAAAAAAAAAAAAAAAAATGCCATAAACTATCCCCTATTTTGTAAACGCTATAAATTTTGCGCAAACCAATCGATAAACGCTTATTGCATTTTTTTTTTACCAAAAATATGTAGAAGAATACGTATCGGCCTAAACTGAGGGAAAAAATATTTTTTTTATATATTTTTTGGGTTATTTATTATAGCAAAAAGGAAAAAATTATTTTTTTTAAAAATTGACGCTCTATTTTTGTTTATAGCGCAAAAAATAAAAACCGCAGAGGTGATCAAATACCACCAAAAGAAAGCTCTATTTGTGGGAAAAAAAGGACGCCAATTTTGTTTGGGAGCCACGTCGCACGTCGCAGTGCCGGAAGCTTATATTTTGTCTGGGCAGGAAGGGGGTGTAGGTGCACAGTAGGTAAGTGGTTAAAGCACATTTACAATTTGTACTTGCAGCAGAATTGGAAAGCTGTAACATACTAAGTTCTTTTGGGCATAATTTCACATCAAACATACTGTCAGTTGAATTTATATCATATTTAACCACTTCAGACCCGCGGTATAGCCGAATGACAGCTACAGCGCGGGTCTGAATATCCAACATGCCGTCAAGACGGCTGCCCCTTGGGGCGTTCCCAGCGTGCACTCTAGAGCGCGCTGCGGGGAAGCCCTGTGTTGGCCGTGTCTCTTGGACACAGCCAATCACAGATCGCAGCGAACGGCCAATCAGAGTGGCCGTTTGCGATGCGATCTGTGCGGCGAATGAGAGATGATCTCACTTTGTTTATAGCGCAAAAAAAAAATACCACCAAAAGAAAGCTCTACTTGTGGGGAAAAAAGGACGTCAATTTTGTTTGGGAGCCACGTCGCACGACCGCACAATTGTCAGTTAAAGCGACGCATTGCCGGAAGCTGAAATTTCACCTGGGCAGGAGGGGGGTATATGTGCCCAGTAAGCAAGTGGTTATAGTATATTTTGAAATAATACCTTAGTTTTTAAATCATGCATGTCTATTTTCAAATCTTAAAATGTTTTTCTCTCTTTTTCCTTTTTCTTTCCTTCACCAAATTTAATCATGGTATTTATTGTTTAATAAGTATGTACACTTGCAATTCTATTTTTAGATTTTTCATGGCAATCTATTCTAAGATTCATGAGTTTACTTATAGCACCTATGAGCTTTACCACGCATTCCCATGTTGTTAACTGTGTTTCTTTTCTTTCTTTTTGTAGATCCTTAAGAATTTTTATGATGAAAAATTTAAATAAACATATATTAAATAAAAAAAAATCAAATAAAATAAGTCAAACACAATGCCTAAGAAAGCAGTAAACACAAATGTTCCATATGTTTTGCTAACATTACAAAAATGTCTTGCTCGTTAAAGTTGCAGTAATGCAATGAAATATACTGTGTTAAACGGTCACTACACTCACACTGACTGAACTCAGGACCATTTTTAAAGGAGGAAAACGGGGAAAGCTTCCTTGGGCCCCATCATTGTTGTGGGGTCCAAAGCAGCTGCCTCATACTTGCCAACTATGCCAGTTTAAATTCCCTTATCCCTTGAAGTTTTAGTCCTGTGCTGTGTCCCTATATCTCAATGTAAAGTTATGTTGCTGCTGCCCAACTCTGCCTTATTGCCATGTACAGATGACTCACCTGTAGACCATGTGTTTACATGTAAATAACCTGCATTAATATGTAAATAGTGGAGGCAATAATATGTAAATAGTCGTGGACCACTGCATTAATATGTACATAGAAGGGGCATTCATATGTATATCATGTCCCCCTGAGGTCGTATCTACCCTCACTTATGCTGAATGCTGCCCACTGTGGAGGTAAAGGGGCATGCTTGAAAGTCCTGCCTACAACTATAGTCTTTAACATGGGTATTCAAACTATGGCCCTCCAGGTGTTCAGGAACTACAATTCCCATCATGCCTAGTCATGTCTGTGAATGTCAGAGTTTTACAATGCCTTATGGGAAGTGTAGTTCCGCAACAGCTGGAGGGCCGTAGTTTGAGGATCCCTGGTCTTTAAGCTTAAAATCAACCTGTTCTGCAAAGGTAAGCAAATTAGAGGGGGAACTCTTCTTCAAAAGAACATGGTGCCACAGCACTCTAAAATGTGGTGCATGAGAATACACACCACCCCACCACCACTGCCATTGATTCCATCAACCCTCCAGAATTGCCACTGATCACACCCCCTCCTTCATTATTGCCACTGATCACAGGAGTCCTAGGATTCCTAGGAGTTTTCTGTTTATTGATGGGTCCCCTCACCTCCCAGTCCAAGGTATGCAGGCAGTGAGGAGATGATGTACTGTAACCTTTGGCAACCATTCAGTGAGCAGTAATGCTGTGCACTAACCTCTTACAACCAATCATTGAGTGGTAAGGATATGCAGTAACCTCTAGGAACCAATCACTGAGCAGTAATAATGTGCTGTAACCTCTAGCAACCAATTGGTGAGTGGTATATATGTCCAGTAACCTCTAGCAAACAATCAGTGAGCAGTATTCATGTAAAGTAATCCCTAGCAACCAATCAACAAGCAGAAGTCATGTGTTGTAACCTCTAGAAAATAAACAGTGAGCCATAATGTGTGCTGTAACCTCTAGCAGTCACTGAGTGAGCGGTAATGATACACTGTAACCTCTGGCAACCAATCTCAATCGCTGCCTGATCTAAATCAGTAAACTAATTTTGAGTTTAGCTGCTATTTATTTTATATCTCAAAGCATGTGGAGCGCGAAATTGCATGGAAGAGGGGGGCCCGAGAAAATGTTTGCCCAGGGTCCACTCAATATTAACCACTTAAGGACCTTGGGTGTTTTTCAGATTTGGCGTTTACAAGACTAAAACATTTTTTTTACTAGAAAATTACTTAAAACCCCCAAACATTATATATATTTTTTCTAACATTGCAATACTTTTTGTCACGCCGTATTTGCGCAGCAGTCTTACAAGCACACTTTTTTTGGAAAAAAATAACTTTTTTGTATTAACAACAATAAATTTGGCCCAATTCTTTTATATATTGTGAAAGATAATGTTACACCGGGTAAAATGATTTTCAACATGTCACGCTTAAAAATTGTGCCCGCTCGTGGAATGGCGTCAAACTTTTCCCCCATAAAAATCTCGATAGGCGATGTTTAAAAAAATCGACAGGATGCATCTTTTGAGCTACAGAGGAGGTCTAGGGAATTATTGCTCTCGCTGTAACGATCGCGGTGATACCTCACTTGTGTGGTTTGTACACCGTTTTCATATGCGGGCGCTACTCACGTATGCGTTTGCTTCTGCGCGCGGTCGGGATGGGGAGCTTTAAAAAAAATTGTGTTTTCTTATTTATTTTTATTTGTTTTAGTATTTTTTACACTGAAAAAATAATAAAAAATGGAGCACTTTTATTCCTATTACAAGCAATGTAAACATCCCTTGTAATAGAAAAAAGCATGACAGGTCCTCTTAAATATGACATCTGGGGGTCAAAAAGACCTCAGATCTCATATTTAGACTTAAATGCAAAAAAAGAAAAGAAAAGGAAAATGTTGACATTTGTAAAAAATACATTTAGAAAATTTTGCTTTACGAAGCATGGGCGGAACTGATGTTTTGACGTCACTTCTGCCCTGCTATGCTATGGGGATGGGTGGGGGCCATCTTGCCCTCACTCACATCCCCACACAGCACGAGAGAGGACCCGATCGCCTCCATCGTTACCGACGGCTCCGGTAAGGGTGCGGGAGAGCAGCGGGAGGGGGGCCTCTCCCGCCACCAATAACGGTGATCTCACAGCGAATCTGCTGCGGAGAACACCGTTATCATTTACAGGACCGCTCACGCTAAAGATGGATACCTCGGTTGTGGCAGCAATTGTTGCCGTTACCGAGATATCCATCTTTAAAAAAAGGATGTATATCTGCGTGAGCAAGTCCTTAAGTGGTTAAAGACAGCCCTGACTACACTCACACTGAACTATCCCTAGATGAACACTAAGGGCCAGATTCAGGTAGAGTAAGGCTGGCGGATCAATGGATCCGCCAGCCTAACTGTCACTTTAAGCCGGCGTTTTTGTTTTCTGTAACCAGAAAACAAGAAACGCCGGGTTGGAGTTCCGATGCGAGCAGCGTAAATGAATTTCGCCATCGCATCGTTACTTCAACTTAAAAATGGCGCCGCCGATTTACGCTCAAAAAATATGTTAATGAGCGGGAATCGGCAATTCACAATCTTTTTCGGGCGTGACGCAGTGACTTTACGACGTTTCCGGAAGCGATACGCGGCGTATAGATAAAGCAGCCCCCTAGTGGAATATCCTATGTTAAGTATAGGCGTCGTCATCGCGTCGGAAAAAAAACAAATCGCGTCGCTTGCGTAAAACATTCATGAATGGGGATGTGATGTCATTGACGTTCACTGACAGAATTTGGAGCATGCGCACTGGGATGCATTGACACTCGACGCATGCGTAGTACGTTCGCCGCGAGATCGCGCTTAGTTTGAATACTACACGCCCCGTACCCGCCCAATTTGAATTCCGCCGGCTCATTTGCGATGCGCTGCCGCAACTTTAGGAGCAAGTGCTTCATGAATAACAGCACTTGCTCCTAAAATTTCGGCAGAGTAACGTAAATGAGAAGCGTTACTCCAGAGCAAAGATGCTCCCATCTACCTGAATCTGGCCCACAATCAGAATAGGACACTAACTGTCTAATAGCATGGAACAGAGCCCTGTTATATCTCTCTCCACGCCGATATCACACTACAAATGGCCGCTATGGACAGAATACTTTTATTCTGGGGCGGGATTAAGAGCAATGAGCCATTATTGGATGCAGTAATCATGACAACGTCCAATCATGGCCCTGACAGTGCTCTGTGCCCTGATTGGGCAAAGCTTTCATTGCTTCAGCCAATCAGGGCTTTCAATACACTGTGCGTTGTGGTCGTTCGGCGGGCCAAAAAGACAACCCTTTAATTTGATTGTTTGCAGAACGTCCAAAAAGCCCGGCGCATCGCTGAGATGCGGATGCGCGTGCCTGGCGGCCGTGATGTTCACCAGGTACCCGCGATCGGCAGTGACAGAGCAGGGACGTGGAGCTCTGTGTGTAAACACAGAGCTCCACGTCCTGTCAGGAAGAGAGGAGACCAATGCTGTGTACATAGGGACACAGATCGGTCACCTCCCCCAGTCTGTCCCCTCCCCCACAGTAAGAATCACTCCCAGGGAATACATTTAACCCCTTCCTCGCCCCCTACTGTTATACTGTTAACCCCTTCCCTGCCAGTCACATTTATACAGTAACAGTGCATTTCTATAGCACTGTTCGCTGTGTAAATGTGAATGGTTCCAAAATAGTGTCAAAAGTGTCCGATGTGTCCGCCACAATATCGCAGGCCTGACAAAAATCGTAGATCGCCGCCATTACTAGTAAAAAAAAAAAAAAAAAAAAAAATCATAAATCTAGCCACTATTTTGTAGGCGCTATAACTTTTGCACAAACCAATCAATAAACGCTTATTGCGATTTTTTTTTTTACCAAAAATATGTAAAAGAATACGTATCAGCAAAAAATATAAACAAAAAAAAATTAGGGATATTATTATAACAAAAAGTAAAAAATATTGGGCCAGATCCACAGACACCATCTGCCCGCGCGGCGTGTCCCATATACGCTGGGACACAGCGGCGTATTGCTAATCCTCAAAGAAATGCCGCTGTAACTTATGGTGGCGTAGCGTAAATGGGCCGGCGTTTGCGGATGTAATTCAAATTTACTAGGGGGAGCGTGTTTTATTCTAATTAAGAATGACCCGACGCAAACAACGCTTTTTTTACACTGCGCATGCGCCAGCCATGGACGTACCCTAGTGCGCATGCGTGAAATCACGTCACAAATAGTCAATGAAAATGACGTGTACGTAATATACGCAATTCCCTATTCGCGAACAGGTTCCGCAAATGACGCGAACGACGGAAAAATCGGCGCTGGCCCGATGTCCATACTTAACATCGGCTGCGCCACTATATAGCAGGGTTAACATTACGCCGTACATACGCTTACGCAAACGATGTAAATACACTGCGCCGGGCGTACGTATGTTCGTGGATCGCCGTATCTACCTAATTTGCATATTTTACACGGACGCGCCCCTAGCGTCCAGCGTAAATATTCATCTAAGATACGACAGTGTAAGAAACTTACGCCAGTCGTATCTTAGCGGAAGGCCGGTGTATCTTGTTTTCTGGATAGAAAACAAAGACACGCCAGCGGGAAATTCAAATTACGCCGGTGTATCTGTAGATACACCGGCGTAATTCTCTGTGGATCTGGCCCATTGTGTTTTTTTCAAAATTTGCTGTCTTTTTTGTTTATTGCACAAAAAAATAAAAACCGCAGAGGTAATCAAATACCACCAAAAGAAATCTCTATTTGTGGGGAAAAAAATGGTAAAAATATAATTCGGGTACAGCGTTGTATGACCGCGCAATTGCCATTCAAATTGCGTCAGCGCTGAAAGCTGAAAATTGGTCTGGGCAGGAAGGAGGTTTAAGTGCCCAGTAATGAAGTGGTTAAGTGGTTAAATTTTTAATTTTACGTTTAGATACACTTACATTTTTCTACAATGCTTACAGATAAATAAATCAATGAAGATTTGTTTTAAATCACATTTACAGTTTGTACTTGCAGCAGACTTGGAAAGCTACAACATACTAAGTTCCATAGGCGTGCGCACAGGGTGTGCCTGGGCACACCCTGATGACCCTGTGCTGGGCACATTTCCTCTGCTACTTGGCTGCAGAGAAAGTAACTATGGAATCTCTGTCTCAAAAGTGAAACATCAGGGGTCGGTTTTGACCCCTTATATTTCACCTAGGCCCCCACGAGGCTCCCAAAAATTATTGTAAAAAATAAAATAATATTGTAAAAAAACAACAGAATATATTGTAAAAAATAATAAAATTGTAAAAAAGTCATAATAAAGAAATAAACTGACACCAGTCTGTGCCCTTTTGACATCGTCCACTGCGCTACCGACACTGTTCATTGCCCTATTGCTTTGAGGTGCACACCTTCTTTTGGGTATAATTTCACATCAAACATACTGTCAGTTAAATTTATATCATATTCAAAGTATATTTTGAAATAAACATGTTTTTTCATTTTCTGTCCTTCTCCACATTTAATCATGGCATTTATTTCATTTTCAATAAACACTTGCAATTCTATTTTTAGATTTTTCATGGCAATCTATTCTAAGATTCACAAGTTTACTTGAGGCACGTGAGCTTTACCACCTATTCCGACATTTACAGTGACGCTGAAACAAGCAAATTCCCTTACCTTATCTTGCTACTATAAAAAGAAAGTCATAATTACATTGTTAGTCAGGTTAAAGCAAACCAATCTAGTTAAACCAATATAAAAACGTAATAAAAACAAATAAATAAATAAAATAAAAAAACAGACAACCTCCATATAAAGAATCCTATACCCATAGTTGATCAAAACAAAGCCCTATATAAGGCATGGTCCAGATTGCCTCAACAGGGAAAACAAAATAATGATTCTGATACCCCCAGAAAGAAAAAATCAACAATTTCTGAAGTTATTACCTTTAAATGTTATATTTTGTGCATTCAGGAATGCATGCAGCTCTTTTCAAAACATACTACTCAGCTGGTCAACAATAATTTACGAGGGTGTCTATGCCACACTGTGACGAATAATTTTGTATGTGGAGGTTAAAGAGTGCCCCCTTGTCCTTTGTGATGACCCTAAAGCGGAGTTCCACCCAAAAATAGAACTTCCGCTTTAAGGGAAGGTGACCCCCTGACATGCCACATTTGGCATGTCATTTTTTTTGGGGGGGACCCTCTTTTTAGAGTTTTTCAGCTCCTGCTTCCTCCCTGGGCACCGTGGCACCGTAGGAAGGTGACCTCTCCCCCCTAACTCTAGGCAATCATCTGGGATGCATCAGAGGTCCCAGATGACTGCTCGGCCAATCACAGTGCGCAGCATCGCTCACCCATACGCAGTGCGTTTCCGGCTGTGAAGCCACAGCTGGGCACCCAAAGTAGTGATGCCGGAAACGCAGAGAGGAGGAGGAGATTAGCGGGGCTTTGTTCCCCCACATCGCTGGACCCTGGGACAGGTGAGTGTCTGATTATTTGTAGCTGCTGACTTTTAATATTTTATTTTAGTAGAAACCAGGGGCGGACTGACCATTTGGGCACTCGGGCACTGCCCGAGGGCCCCATGCCACTAGGGGGACCCATTAGGGTTGCCAGCCTCAGTAAAACCAGGGACAATATGTAAAAAGTTGTGTTTTTTACATTTTTCTCTGATATGTCCCTAACCTACATCCTTTTGGTCTAAAAATCCCAATATTTTAGCTGCCCCGCCTCTCCAGTACATTTTCAGTGTGTTTTTGTGTATTCTGTGTGTATGTATACTGTGTGTGTGTATACTGTGTGGCCCCATAATCTATTGCCTGGGGGCTCCATAATCTCCTATTGCCTGGAAGCCCCATAATCTCCTATTGCCCAGGGGCCCCATAATCTCCTATTGCCTGGGGGCCCCATAACCTCCTCTTGCCCAGGGGCCCCATGAGTTGTCAGTTCGCTCCTGGTAGAAACTCCGCTTTAAAGTGAATGACTCAACACCAAGTTCACCATATGGACCCCTTATACATGATGATTATATCCCCCATAGCATCTTCTCTCTCTGATGTAGTTCAACAAATCTTCAGCCTCATAGCTGAGCTGAGCTCCTTCATGCCTCTTATCAGTTGCTGATTACATGTTCCAATCTGATATTATTGATATTATCATTCAAACCTTCCAAAAATTGAAGTACTTCACTCTGTGTCCCCTCCCAAATGAACAAGAGATCATCAATAAATCTTCGATAAAATATCAATTGAGGCCTACAGTTTCTAAAAATGTGTTTATCTTCCCATTCGGCCATAAACAGGTTGGCTAAGCTGGGGGCAAATTTGGCCCCCATCGCCACACCAACCTGTTGAGAAAAAAATTAATCATCAAACCAAAAATAATTGCGTGACATGCAAAATTCTAAAACATGTCCCAAAAAAGTTTTCTGGATATGTGGAATATCATCTCTTTTACTTAAAGCCCAGTTTAACGCCAGTGCAGCATCCTCATGTTGTATAATGGTGTAGAGCGATGCTACATCGGCTGTTACCAAAAAGATTTCAGAAGCTGAATTAATGATCACTTTTTCCAAAGATTGCAGTAAATCGGCAGTATCTTTCAGATAAGCCTTTGTATTTCGCACACTTGGTTGGAGGAATTTATCAAGGTATTCACCTAACCTTGCAGTGATAGATCCAATGCCGTTAACAATCAGGCGGGCAGGTGGAATTACCAGATTTTTATGGATCGTAGGTAACGTATAGATCACCAGAATCCTACAAGAAGATGGAGACAGATATTTATTTTCTTTGATGTTCAGGGCACCTATTTGGAAGCCCCACTCTACAAGAGCATCAAGTTGTGACTTATAGGGCCCGGTTGGATCTGATAACAATTTCTTGTATGTTATACGATCTTCTAATAACTCCGTTAGTTGAGTGTGATAGAACACTTTTTCCATAACCACCACTCCTCCCCCTTTATCCACTGGGCGCACAATGATGTTTTTCTTTTTTTCTAAAGATTTCACACCTTCTCTTAATCAGTGAGGATTAACTCTCTTCTTAAGAGGTAGTTCCTCTATATCCGTAAGGACTAGTTGTTTAAATACCTCAATGAAGTGGTTATTAGAATTCTGGGGATTGAATAACGATTTATTTCTCAGGCCACTGTCAACCATAGTCGGTACTATGTTGCTCTTCATAGTGGATTCCATAGGGTGGCTTAAAAAATATTATTAAAAAATATTTCTTCATATCAAAGTTCTAATAAATTTGTGTGTATCTATGTAGCTATCAAATGTATTCATGGTTTTTCATGGTGCACATTTTAAACCTGTGTTAAGCATATTAACCACTTAAGACCCGGACCAATATGCTGAAAAGTGACCAAAGGGGTTTTTGCGATTCGGCACTGCGTCGCTTTAACAGTCGTGCGACGTGGCTCCCAAACAAAATTTGCGTCCTTTTCTTCCCACAAATAGAGCTTTCTTTTGGTGGTATTTGATCGCCTCTGCGATTTTTATTTTTTGCGCTATATACAAAAATAGAGCGACATTTTTGAAAAAAAAATCAATATTTTTTAATTTTTGTTATAAGAAAAATCAATAAACTAAATTTTAGTCAAACATTTAGGCCAAAATTTCTTTAGCCACATGTCTTTAGTAAAAAAAAAATCGCAATAAAAAAAAATTAGCTACCTAGCGGGAACAGTGACACTAATACAGCGATCAGAAAAATGATCGCTTAGTGACGCTGGCATAGGGAGTGAAAGGGTTAACTAGGGCAGTGATCAAGGAGTTAAAACTTTATTAGGGGGGGTACAGGGCTACCCTGAACCTAACACTAACTGACTTTTACACTGCCTGTCACACTGACACTAAATACAGTAATCATACATGTATGATTACTGCATTCAGTGACACTGTGACAGGGGGGAGGGGGGGGGGGCGATTGCGGGGGTTAAATGTGTTTTTTGTGTAGTGTAGGTGCAGTGTAGTGTTGTGCAGACTTACTTGTGTTGTGATCTCTCCTCAGCGGTGGTTGAAAAAAACACCGAGGGAGAGATCACGTCGCTTCCTCCTTCCTGTGTTTACACATGAGGAGGAAGTGCACTGCAGGGGGAGCGCGCGCATTGGCTGGGAACGATCCGGAGGGGGCAGACAAAAACGGATAGCCGCCCCCTCTTGTCGGATCGCTCCTGCAGCTGCGCGGACCGCCGCATGTATGGGGGGGGGTCCGATTGGACCCCCGATCCCCCCCAAGGCACCAACGTATATATACGTTGATGTGCCTGTCGGTGCCATTCTGCCGACGTAAATGTACATGCGGCGGTCCTTAAGTGGTTAAGCTCTTTCGGGCTCAATGTTACCTCGCTTAAATTAAATATGCCTGTATTTATGTGTTCCTCATCCGTTTTTTGGGGTTGTTTGCGTCTCCCTGCCCTACAGCCCCTTCTTCTCTTAAATGGGGTTCTGGTTCCCTGTATGGGGGATTTTGGGTTCCATTTCTGTCTTCCCCTCTGTTGTTCATTGGATGGAGGTTCCTCTTTGGAGTACACCCCTCCCCCGATACCCTTAAAAAGGTTGCTGTTGGTAATATCCCCCATAGTTCACCTCTGAATTGTCCTGAGGCCTCGTACACACGACCGTTTTCCTCGACAGAATCCATCAAGAAACGTAATGGCAGAGGAAAACGGTCGTGTGTACGTTTTTCATCGAGGAAACTGACGAGGAACTCGACAAGCAAAAATAAGAGCAAGTTCTCTTTTTCCTCGATGGGAGTCTCAAATTGGCTCGTCGTGTTCCTCGTCGGGCTGCTTTTCGACACGACCAGTTTCCTTGACAGAATCCATCAAGAAACTTGATGGGAGAGCGTTCTTGCCGAGAAAAACGGTCGTGTGTATGCTTTTCATCGAGTAAACTGTTGAGGAACTCGACGAGGAAAAAAGAGAGCAAGTTCTCTTTTTCCTCGACGGGAGTCGTCGTGTTCCTCGTCGGGCTGGTTTTCCACGAGAAACACGTTGGTGTGTATGCTTAGAAACCTGCGCACCTTTGGTAAAAGTTGTATTTGTAATGGAGATAGCACATTTGACATGCATTTGACACGCTGTAACAAACTGAAAAGTGCAAATGTCTCTTATCAAACTTTTTTCTAACATGCAGTAACATGAGATTAGCAAAAGCAGCCCCAAGGGTTGTATGTGTTGAAGTCACCCAGTCAAATGAGGAGATTTGGTATTGACAGTGTGTGCGCAAAGACAGCTTGTTGAGTTTCTCAACAAGCCTAACAAGGAACTCGTCGAGTAAAACGATGTGTCTTTTCCAACGAGTTCCTCGGTCGTGTGTACGAGGCCTTAGGCTGTTATCCCAGGGCTCTGGGTTGCACTATATGCAGGTTTTACTACCTACAGTATACGGTTTTTAGCCTTATAGCTGTGGAATTCCCTCTTGTTATTACCTTTACTGAATATATTGTACATGCACTTTGACTTCTTTTCATGTAATTGGTAATCCTTTGCATGTGAAAAAAAGAAAAGATATAGAGGGCGCTAGTGAATAGACTCAGTATAACACCTGTTTGTTGAAAAAATTAGGTGGGTGTACTTAATGTGCAACATATACTAGGTAGGTGAGTGGTTATAAACAACACCTGACATAGATCAATGCCTAACATAGATCTTGTAATTGGATAACAAGTGATAAACCTAAACTAGTCACCTGCCTGAGGTATACAATTATAACAGAATTACATAGAATGGTCACCAGTGAAGAAAAAACATTGCTCACTCGTGGTGAGGATAAAGTGCAATGATAAAACACAGTGCAATGATAGTCTCTAATTGTGCAAAGTCCCATAAAAGCCACACATGTGTCAGTGACTGATTGTTGGAAGTTGACTCATGGATGTGTCTGGTTCCTCCACCACTGAATTATGAACTCCACCCAAGGTGCTAAAAAGATGCTATGCTCTTACCACACGGCGAGACCTCTTAATTAAAAGTAGGTCAGGAAAGCAGGACAGGATGAGTGCCTGTTACACTGGGGGCGTAGCTGAATTACGATGGGACCATAGGTATGACCGTGGTGCTCACAGAATGGTGGAGACAGATACGGAAAAAATCATAGTGTATTACCTTTATTAAAAATATATAACATCGCACAAACAGCCAAATGGCCTCTTACTATGGCAGGTGCCTGCCTGGCACTGGGACTGTAGCGTAGCGGATACTCTCCAATTGGGGATCTCACCAGGTCACCGACAAATGTTTCATACATTGGTACGTCATCAGACGCCCCCTGATGACGTACCAATGTACGAAACATATGTCGGCGGCGACATCTGGCTCCCTTTCTCGCATTAGACCACCTAGCACCTTCACAACTTTGGCATCCAGCCGCACACAGTGACCTGGTGAGATCCCCAATTGGAGAGTATCCGCTACGCTACAGTCCCAGTGCCAGGCAGGCACCTGCCATAGTAAGAGGCCATTTGGCTGTTTGTGCGATTTTATATATTTTTAATAAAGGTAATACACTATGATTTTTTCCGTATCCGTCTCCACCATTCTGTGAGCACCACGGTCATACCTATGGTCCTATCATGATCCAGCTACGCCCCCAGTGTAACAGGCACTCATCCTGTCCTGCTTTCCTGACCTACTTTTAATTAAGAGGTCTTGCCGTGTGGTAAGAGCATAGCATCTTCTTAGCACCTTGGGTGGAGTTCATAATTCAGTGGTTGAGGAACCAGACACATCCATGAGTCCACTTCCAACAATCAGTCACTGACACATGTGTGGCTTTTATGGGACTTTGCACAATTAGAGACTATCATTGCACTGTGTTTTATCATTGCACTTTATCCTCACCACGAGTGAGCAATGTTTTTTCTTCACTGGTGACCATTCTATGTAATTCTGTTATAATTGTATACCTCAGGCAGGTGACTAGTTTAGGTTTATCACTTGTTATCCAATTACAAGATCTATGTTATGCATTTGTGGTGTTTATAACCACTCACCTACCTAGTATATGTTGCACATTAAGTACACCCACCTAATTTTTTCAACAGACAGGTGTTATACTGAGTCTATTCACTAGCGCCCTCTATATCTTTTCTTTTTTTCACTATTTGCAGTATCCTACTGCACCACTGAGGAGCAGCTTAATTTTATTTTTTTGTCCCACGGAGAAATTTCTTTTTATTCAAAGCTCTAGGTAGCTTTACAAATTTATTGGCGCGGAATTCACCTATTTTCCACAATCCTTTGCATGTGATTTGTTTGTTCTATTCTCAATAAAACATTTTGAAAACAAAAAAAAAAAGTGTCCAATGTGTCCACCGCAATATCGCAGTACCGATAAAAATCACAGTTCACCGCCATTACTAGTAAAACATTTAATAATAATAAAAAATGCTACAAAACTATGCCCTAGTACTTTTGTAGATGCCTTAACTTTTGCGCAAACTAATCGATATACGTTTATTGCGATTTTTTTTTACCAAAAATATGTGGAAGAATACATATCGGCCTAAAATGAGGGAAAAAAATATTTATTATAGCAAATAGTAAAAGATATTGTGATTTTTTTAAATTGTCGCTCTTCTTTTGTTTATAGCGCAAAAAATAAATACCACAGAGTTGATAAAAAAAACATCAAAAGAAAACTCTATTTAGGGGCAAAAAGATGCAGATTTTGTTTGGGTACAGAGTCGCACGCCCGTGCAATTGTCAGTTAAAGCGACGCAGTGCTAAATTGTAAAAAGTGAAGGTGTAGTCTCTAAATGCAATATACAATAAAACCTTGGATTACGAGCCGTTCCAGGGGAATGCTCGTAATCCAAAGCACTCGCATATCAAAGCGAGTTTCCCCATAGAAGTCAATTGAAACAAAATTAATTTGTTCTGCATTGACTTCTATGGCATGCAATACCCAGAGGCGGGGGGCACCGGAGAGCCTTGGAAATACTCGGAAAGGTTCGGGGACAGCTCGGCTGAACTTGCAAAACCACAGAAAGGCTCAAGAATGAAGTATTTCTGAGTATTTCCGAGCGGTTCTATTGTGGCTTGAATCCTGCTCATTTTGCGAGACAACAATCGCAAACTGAGTCAGGATTTTTAACAAAAAAAAAAGCGTTGCTCGCAATCCGAGTTTTCACTGCATTGGTTTGCCTTATATTGTTGCTAATTTTTTATGTGAAGAATGTAATTAATCATGCTATGGTAAAAGGTCTTAAGTAACAATGATTGTATAATCTGTAAGGTGCATAATCTATTTTAGTTTTGTTGTGTTTTTATTTGTTTTTCTATAGTAATAACATATGTTAAGAGCCCATTCACACAGGGGCGGCACGACTTCGGGGGCGACTCGGCAAGGTGACCTGAAGACGACTTCAGGGGCGATTTGCAAAATGACTTCTGTATAGAAGTCAATGCAAGTTCCCCCGAGGGGCCCCCAAAGTCGTACAAGAACCTTTTTCTAAAACGCTGATCGCCGCCATTACTATTAAAAAAAAAAATATTAATAAAAATGCCATAAAACTACCCCCTATTTTGTAAACGCTATAACTTTTGTGCAAACCAATCAATGAACGCTAATTGCAATTTTTTTTCCGAAAAATATGTAGAAGAATACGTATCGGCCTAAACTGAGGAAAAAAAAAATGTTATGTATTTTGGGGGGATATTTATTATAGCAAAATGTAAGAAATATAAAATTTCTTTCAAAATAGTCGCTCTATTTTTGTTTATAGCGCAAAAAAATAAAAACCGCAGAGATGATCAAATACCACCAAAAGAAAGCTCTATTTGTGGGAAAAAAAGGACGCCAATTTTGTTTGGGAGCCACGTCGCACGACCGCGCAATTGTCAGTTAAAGCGACGCAGTGTCGAATCACAAAAAGTGTTCTGGTCATTGGGCAGCAATATGGTCCGGGGCTAAAGTGGTTAAGAATCATTAAAATCACTGCTCCTGATGCAGGAGCAGTGATTTTAATGATGCTTAAATAAAAATAAAAATGAAAAATTCCTTTAACCACTTCAGGCCCGCGCTACCGTCAGATGACGGCAACAGCGCGGGCCTGAATAGCCAACATGCCGTCATTTGACAGCATGTCATTCTGGCGTTCCCAGCGCGCGCTGTAGAGCGCGCTGCGGGAAAGCCCTGTGTTGTCCGTGTCCCTTGGGCACGGCCAATCACAGATCGTGGCAAACGGCCAATCAGAGCGGCCGTTTGCGATGCGATCTGTGGGCGGCTGAGAGATGATCTCTCATAGATCATCTCTCATTGCCGGCTCACACAGAGACAATGTCCTGTCTCTGGAGGGGAGGAGCCCGATCTGTGTTCCTTCTTACATAGGGACACAGATCGGTCACCCCCCCAGTCACCCCCCCTCCCCCACAGTTAGAACACACCTAGCATACACATTTAACCCCTTCCTCACCCCCTAGTGTTAACCCCTTCAATGCCAGTCACATTTATACTGTAATTAGTGCATATTTATAGCACTGATCGCAGAATAAATGTGAATGGCGCCAAAAATGTGTCAAAAGTGTCCGATGTGTGCGCCATAACGTCGCAGTACCAATAAAAATCGCAGATCGCCGCCATTTCTAGTAAAAAAAAATAATAAAAAATAATAATTCTCTCCCCTATTTTGTAAGCGCTATAACTTTTGCGCAAACCAGTTTTTTTTTTTTACCAAAAATATGTAGAAGAATACGTATCGCCCTAAGCTGAGAAAAAAAAATGTGTTTTTTTTTTTTAATTGGGATATTTATTATAGCAACTAGTAAAAAATATTGTATTTTTCTTCAAAATTTACGCTCTTTTTTGTTTATAGCGCAAAAAATAAAAATCGCACAGGCGATCAAATACCACCAAAAGAAAGCTCTACTTGTGGGGAAAAAAGGACGTAAATTTTAAAGCGACGCAGTGCCGGAAGCTGAAATTTTACCTGGGCAGGAGGGGGGTGTAAGTGCCCAGTATGCAAGTGGTTAAATATTGTACCTGCTGGGTGTCTATAGTTTGCCTGTGAAAACGTCTTTGAGAACCCGGGTCTTGCCCGAGGGAACATGTATTAATGGAAAAAAAGTTTTAAAAACTGCAGTTTTTTCAGGAGTCCTGCTCCACACGATACATGTTCCCTGGGACAAGACCCGGGTTCTCAAAGACATTTTACGACAATAACTTGCATATTAGGCTTTAAAATGAGCACTTTTGAATTTGAACATTCGAGTCCCATAGACGTCAATGGGGTTCTAAATGTTCGCGCGAACGGTCGGTCTGTTTGACGGTTCTGGTGCGAACTAAACGAGGGGGTGTTCGGCTCATCCCTACTTTTTTTTTCAATTAAAAGTATCTGATTTTTAAAAAAAAAGACCAATGGTGTCAGTGGAAACGTATCTGAGAGGCATACATTTGGAGGAAACTCTGGAGAAACCCTGAGGGTTGATGAGACCCCGATTGAGAAACCCTTCCCTACATAGACAAAGCACAATGTCACTTTAGGATGATAGATGGTGTTGTTGTGAGTCGTTTTCATTCTATTCTCTTATCTCGAACATACGCGGTCACTCAGGGTTTGGCTTCGAGGTTTAATGTATGCAATAAGAATGCCGACCTTTGGTTCATTGAACAATTCTTACACGCTACGCTATGTGTCACCTTAGTCCTGCGTCACATCCCTCGGGAATGAGGTACACAGACCTTCCCTCGATCCTATAAATGTGTCGTGTTGATCAAGCTGGGCTCATTGAACATCTTACTGATCTGCAGTGATGGGGACCTTCATGTGGTCTTTGGTCATTGTGCCTCTCTTCTGCTCTCCAGTATCTGGTAAGATTTTTTTTTTTCAAATTCTATTGCAAAAAAAGGAAAAAAGTTACATACTGGAGATGTCTAAGGATGAAAAAAATTGTATGACACAGTCTTGGCCAGCAATATATTTAGTGTGTTTCAAATGAACTGCATCACATTCAGAGGGGACTGAGATATAAGCTTTGTATCTGCTGGTTTGGTCCTCAAATGAAAGGGGATCTGGGAATTTTTTTGTCCACACACTTATGCCGCGTACACACGACCGTTTTTCGGGATGTACATTTTTTTTTTTTTTTTTTAATGTCATTAAAAACGATCGTGTGTGGGCTCCAGAGCATTCACGACGTAAAAAAATGGGCAATAAAAATGTAGAACATGCTCTAAATTTTCACGTCGTGGCCTTTAACGACGTGAAAAAACTGCGCATGCTCAGAAGTTATGAGACGGGAGCACTCGTTCTGGTAAAACTAGCGTTCGTAATGGAGATAGCACATTCGTCACGCTGTAACAGACTGAAAAGCACGAAGACTAAAAAGCGCGAAGACTGAAAAGCGCGAATCGTCTCTCACCAAACTTTTACTAACACAAAGCAGCCCCAAGGGTGGCGCCATCCGAATGCAACTTCCCCTTTATACGTTGTACGTCACCGCGCTTTGCTAGAGCATTTTTTTTCACGATCGTGTGTAGGCATGGCTGGCTTAACAATATTCGGGTTGAAAAAAACGTTTTTTCTAGACCATTAAAAATGGTCATGTGTATGCGGCATTAGGGTGGGAAGATTGAATTTTCACGTGTCACGCCCAATTACATAGTTACATAGTTGGTAGGGTTGAGTAAAAACACTCTTTGTATAGAGATAAGTACACATTAGAAGGATCTAATGTATTCTTGCATATCCCTGTATATTGGTTTAGCTAAGATGCCTAGCTTATGCCCCGTACACACGATCGGAATTTCCAATGGCCTAAAATCCGATTCGAATTTTTAGTCGGAATTCCGTTCAAGCTGTCTTGCATGCACACTGTCAGACCAAATTCCGACCGTCCAAAACGTGGTGATGTACAATCGTGAGACGCTATACCCAAAACCAAATTTGCATCCTTTTTTCCCCCCACAAATAGAGCTTTCTTTTGGGGGTATTTGATCATCTCTGTGATTTTATTTTTTTTGCTTTATAAACAAAAAAAACAACAATTTGGGAAAAAAAACAATATTTTGTACTTTTTTGCTTTAATAAATATGCCCATTTTTTTTCTACATGTTTTTGGTAATATAAATCGCAATAAGCGTATATTGATTGGTTTGCGCAAAAGTTATAGCATCTACAAAGTAGGGTATATATTTATAGCATTTTTTTTTTTTTTTTAATTCTATATTTTTATTACTATTATTTTTTTTTACTAGTAATTGCGGGAATCTTCTTTTTTTATCGGGACTGTGACATTATGGCGGAAACTTTTGACATATTTTTGGGACCACTGTCATTTATACAGTGAATAGTGCTATAAAAATGCACCGATTACTGTAAAAATAAGACATGTTCTATTTCTAAAGACCGATGGAAAAACGTCAGATGGGGCCCACACACGATCGGAATGAAATGCATAGACTTTTTTCATCGGAAATTCCGATTGTGTGTACGCGGCATAAGAGTTTTTTTTAAATAGCTAACACTTCTTGCTGACACCACCGATGGTGGAAGGGAGTTCCACGTCTTTACTGTTCTAACAGTAAAGAACCCCTTACACCGTTTAACCACTTTAGCCCCAGAAGAATTGGCTGCTCAATGACCGGACCATTTTTTGCGATACAGCACTGCGTTGCTTTAACTGACAATTGCGCGGTCGTGAGACACTATACCCAAAACCAAATTTGAGCCTTTTTTCCCCCTACAAATAGAGCTTTCTTTTGGGGGTATTTGATCATCTCTGTGATTTTTATTTGTTGCGCTATAAACAAAAATAGATCGACAATTTGGAAAAATATATATATATTGTACTTTTTGCTTTAATAAATATCCCAATTTTTTTTTTTAAAAAAAGCTATTTTTTTTCTACATGTTTTTGGTAATATAAATCGCAATAAGCGTATATTGATTGGTTTGTGCAAAAGTTATAGCGTCTACAAAGTAGGGTATAGATTTATAGCAGTTTTATTACTATTATTTTTTTTTACTAGTAATTGCGGGGATCTTCTATTTTTATCGGGACTGTGACATTATGGCGGAAACTTTTGACATATTTTTGGGACCATTGTCATTTATACAGCGATCAGTGCTATAAAAATGCACTGACTACTGTAAAAATCTCACTGGCAGGGAAGGGGTTAACACTGGGAGGTGTTCAAGGGGTTAATTGTGTTCCTTAATGGATGTTCTAACTGTAGGGGAATGGGACTGACCTAGGCATCAGAGTCAGTTGTATGAGTCAGGTACAAGAGTCAGTTGTCAAACTCAGGTGTCAAAGTCAAGTGACAGAGTCAGTTTTCAGTCAGGTGTCTGATTCTGGTTTCAGAGTCACGTGTCAGAGTCAGGTGGCAGATCTAGAGTGTCAGAATCAGATGACCCAGTCAGCTGTCAGTCAGGTGTCAGAGTCAGATTTTAGAGTCGCTTCTCAGAGTCAGGAATCAGAATCCGATGACAGAGTCAATTGTCAGTCAGGTGTCAGAGTGATATTTTATAGTCACTTCTCATTCAGGTGTCAGAGTCGGGTATAAGAGTCGGGTATAAGAGTCAGGTGTCAGAATCGGGTGTCAGAACCGGGTGTCAGAATCGGGTGTCAGAGTCGGGTGTCAGAGTCGGGTGTCAGAGTCGGGTGTCAGAGTCAGGGTTTCAATGATGTTTGAAATAGTCGGGTGTCAGAGTCGGGTGTCAGAGTCGGGTGTCAGAGTCGGGTGTCAGAGTCGGGTGTCAGAGTCGGGTGTCAGAGTCGGGTGTCAGAGTCGGGTGTCAATGTTGTTTGTCATAGTCAGGTTTTTATAGTCAGATGTCAGAGTCAGTTGAAGCTTAACCAACAAATCCAGTAACTTAAATGAGTGAATTATGGCCATTAGATGATGCTGAGGATCATAGGAGATGCTTACTTGCTATGATCCTCAGCTCCATCTAGTGCTCCTAATGCACTATTTCTCAAAACACATTTTTTTTTAATGAATAAATAACATTCAACCTGCAGGGGAAATAGAAGGAGAACATTCAATTTTGTCCCATTCACATAGAATAGAATGAATGTACCAGCAGTTTGACAGAATGAATAGCTATGTGAATTTTTATAACTATTATACACAACACCGTAGTGCGAATTGAGTGAAAATAAACCTATGAAGTGTTTGAATCTAGTTTATTGGCTGCTTTTCATTTCTTCTGAATCAATCGTATCCCCATGTTTTTTTTATAACATTTCATATTCACAATTAATCACACCTAAGATAAAGGCAATAAAATTAAAGATTTTTTTTTTTTTGTAAATATGAGTCAACTTTTATTCCTATGACACTTCATTAGTGTGATGTTATAAAACCTGACCTCACCCCTATGGAGGCTATAAAGATTGTCTTATCGCTGGTGTGTCACACCCATCCCTACACAATGTATGATGTCTCAATGAGGGAATGACGGAGGTTATCTAGTTTTTGGGTCATGCAATAACGCCCATCATAAAAATGGATGAGAGAATTTCCAGTAACTTTCTTCACAAAATCCCATTCTATTGACGTTCGCTGCTGACCTCTCACCATGAAAATGCTAACAGCCTGGCTACATTTCTGTCTTACTAAGACACTGGGTATGATACAAGTATGCAGCCAGTGAAGATCCAGTAGAATCAGAACTCCCGATCTGTTTTGTGTTTTTGTTAGAGTAACCCACGTGCCAAATGTACTATATAGGCAAGAAAAATAATGGAGGCAATGCCGACTTCCATGGGACCACCATAGACATCACAACAACATATACATTTAAAACCATATATATTTTTTTTATAAAATGTAGATAAGCATCATGCCCGAGGGCATCACCTTGATAACTCTCACTAAACTGGACTGGTATTGGCAGAGAAAGGGCGCTGTGCAGCACCACAAATCAGATCATATTATCTCATTTTTTTTTCACATTTTATTTTATCATTAAATGTGCTTTTTTTATGGATTTGAATTTGACATGGAATTAGACTTTTACAATTAGACATCTGCACTGCCAAAAAAAATCGGAACATTCGCTATGATCTGCAATATTTAGATAATTCATAACTTTGGATGCATTCAAATTTGTTATGTTCCATTCGTATAGATGCGGTGTTCAATTTTTTTGGATAATTCATAACTTTGGATAAAGTATTGGTTACGTTCACTAACAGCTTAGCCAAATTTGAAAGGAAATTCCAATACTTATATCATTTAATAGTTTATAACTATTATTATAGTTTTTTTTTATACTATTATTATTTTTTTTATTGAAATTTTCAAAGAATAAACAGAGAGTAAAACTATATAAAAGGTACAAAATATGAAAGTGATTATGACATACATCGGAAAGATAAAAACATAGGGCCAGATTCAGGTACACGTACATTTGCGCAGCGTATCCGAGATACGCTACGCAGCCGTATTTTTCCAGGCTCTACACCGAATTCTGGTAGATGTTTGCCCGTACGCTATGGCAGCGTAGTCTATTTCTCGCCGCGTAATCGAAATACGTGATTAGGGGGCGTGAAGCATTTAAATTAGGCGCGTCCCCGCGGCGATCGAACAGAGCATGCTCCGTTAAGAAATTTCCCGCCGTGCATTGCGCGAAATAACGTCGATACGTCATTCGTTGTTTGAGTAGCGTCGTTTACGGACATTCCTATTCCCGGACATTTACGTCAAAAATAAAAAAAGACATCAGAAAACGTTGATATTCGACGCGGGAACGACGGCCATACTTAACATGGGCTGTCGAATATAAGACCAGCAAAAAGCTGGTATAGTAGTTTTACGCAGCAAAAAGATGACTAAAGATGCCGTAAGAGATTGCGATAGACGTTCGTAATTTCGTGGATAGTCGGCAAAAGCTCATTTGCATACCCCGACGCGGAAAACGACAGGAACTCCACCCAGCGGCCGCAATTTTATTGCAGCGTAGATCCGAAGGCGTACGAACACGTAAGCCAGTTGGATTGAAGTGCAAAGCCGTCTTTTCATGGTTTGAGGATTCAAACCAGTGAAAAAACACGCGTAATTAGAAAGTACTCCAGTCTAACACCAGTTAGACAGGAGTTACGGCTCTCTGAATCTGGCCCATAGAGATTATCATCATACAGGGAGTGCAGAATTATTAGGCAAGTTGTATTTTTGAGGATTAATTTTATTATTGAACAACAACCATGTTCTGAATGAACCCAAAAAACTCATTAATATCAAAGCTGAATATTTTTGGAAGTAGTTTTTAGTTTGTTTTTAGTTTTAGCTATTTTAGGGGGATATCTGTGTGTGCAGGTGACTATTACTGTGCATAATTATTAGGCAACTTAACAAAAAACAAATATATACTCATTTCAATTATTAATTTTTACCAGTGAAACCAATATAACATCTCAACATTCACAAATATACATTTCTGACATTCAAAAACAACACAAAAACAAATCACTGACCAATATAGCCACCTTTCTTTGCAAGGACACTCGTGCAGCCTGCCATCCATGGATTCTGTCAGTGTTTTGATCTGTTCACCATCAACATTGCGTGCAGCAGCAACCACAGCCTCCCAGACACTGTTCAGAGAGGTGTACTGTTTTCCCTCCTTGTAAATCTCACATTTGATGATGGACCACAGGTTCTCAATGGGGTTCAGATCAGGTGAACAAGGAGGCCATGTCATTAGTTTTTCTTCTTTTTATACCCTTTCTTGCCAGCCACGATGTGGAGTACTTGGATGCGTGTGATGGAGCATTGTCCTGCATGAAAATCATGTTTTTCTTGAAGGATGCAGACTTCTTACTGTACCACTGCTTGAAGGTGTCTTCCAGAAACTGGCAGTAGGACTGGGAGTTGAGCTTGACTCCATCCTTAACCCGAAAAGGCCCCACAAGCTCATCTTTGATGATACCAGCCCAAACCAGTACTCCACCTCCACCTTGCTGGCGTCTGAGTCGGACTGGAGCTCTCTGCCCTTTACCAATCCAGCCACGGGCCCATCCATCTGGCCCATCAAGACTCAATCTCATTTCATCAGTCCATAAAACCTTAGAAAAATCAGTCTTGAGATATTTCTTGGCCCAGTCTTGATGTTTCAGCTTGTGTGTCTTGTTCAGTGGTGGTCGTCTTTCAGCCTTTCTTACCTTGGCCATGTCTCTGAGTATTGCACACCTTGTGCTTTTGGGCACTCCAGTGATGTTGCAGCTCTGAAATATGGCCAAACTGGTGGCAAGTGGCATCTTGGCAGCTGCACGCTTTACTTTTCTCAGTTCATGGGCAGTTATTTTGCGCCTTGGTTTTTTCACACGCTTCTTGCGACCCGGTTGACTTTTTTGAATGAAACGCTTGATTGTTCGATGATCACGCTTCAGAAGCTTTGCAATTTTAAGAGTGCTGCATCCCTCTGCAAGATATCTCACTATGTTTGACTTTTCTGAGCCTGTCAAGTCCTTCTTTTGACCCATTTTGCCAAAGGAAAGGAAGTTGCCTAATAATTATGCACACCTGATATAGGGTGTTGATGTCATTAGACCACACCCCTTCTCATTACAGAGATGCACATCACCTAATATGCTTAATTGGTAGTAGGCTTTCGAGCCTATATAGCTTGGAGTAAGACAACATGCATAAAGAGGATGATGTGGTCAAAAAACTCATTTGCCTAATAATTCTGCACTCCCTGTATATCATGTACGGCAATCAACTCTGATAATAGAAAAATACCAATTATCACAGTTCTAGGGTAGAACTAAAACAGGGTAAAATTAAAGTACCATATATACTCGAGTATAAGCCAAGTTTTTCAGCACATTTTTTTGTTCTGAAAATGCCCCCCTCGGCTTATACTCGAGTCAACTTTTTGTGCCTGATCTCCCACAATTTGGGGACCTGGTACAGGCTTACTAGGCACACATATAGTCCCACTCTTCCTCTACAAGTGTGCAAAGTTTGTTGCCCGGGGAACCTATGGCTGGGGAGCACCGATTTTTCAAAGCGGGGCACCCCTTCCATAGACTCCCATGTTAAACTGTAATTTCTCTGGTGGATTTGGGGACCTGATACCGGCCGGTCATAGGTTCTCTGGACACTAAACTTGGTACACATGTAGCCCCATTTCTTCTCTATACGTGTGCAGAGTTTGTTGTCTGGAGGACCTACGGCTTGGGAGCACAGATTTTTCAAAGCTGGGAACCCCTTCCATAGACTCCCATGCTAAACTGTAATTTCTCTGGTGAATTTGGGGACTTGGTACCAGCCGGTCGTAGGTACCCTGGACCCGGAACTTGGCACACATGTACCCCTATTTCTCCTCTATAAGTGTGCAAAGTTTGTTGTCTAGGAGACCTATCGCTGGGGAGCACCGATTTTTCAAAGCCAGGCACCCCTTCCATAGACTCCAATGTTAAATGTCAGTCTAGTCATGGACACAGTGAGACATGGGCACAGTGAGGCATGGGCACAGTGAGACATGGACACAGTGAGGCATGGGAACAGTGAGGCATGGGCACAGTGAGGCATGGGCACAGTGAGACATGGACACAATGAGGCATGGGCACAGTGAGGCATGGGCACAGTGAGACATGGACACAGTGAGGCATGGGCACAGTGAGGCATGGGCACAGTGAGGCATGGGCACAGTGAGGCATGCACATGGACACAGTGAGGCATGCACATGGACACAGTGAGGCAAAGTGAGGCACAGTGAGGCACTCAGATGGACACATTAGGCTTATACTTGAGTCAATAGGTTTTCCCAGTTTTTTTGCGGTAAAATTAGGTGCCTCGGCTTATATTAGGGTTGGCTTATACTCGAGTATATACGGTAATATAGCACTGAGTAAAATAAAATAAGATACAATACAAAAACAATTATAAAATAAAGTAAAATAGACAGAATTTAAGATGGACACATTTCAGTAAACATATTATTATAGTTTTTATTAGTATTTGTATTATTACTATTTATTATTAATAAATAACAGTAATAATAATAAAAACTGTAATATTGGTTACTAATTTAATTATAATACAAAATTACGAAAAACAAAATTACCTGAACGTTTTTCAATATTTAGAATTTTCGTTCTTTCTGATATTTTGATTTTCAAATTTTCGGATTTTCGTTGTTTTGAATTGTTGTTCATTTAGAAAATTTGTAAGTGGCGTCCCTAGGGGAGGGCCAGAGGGGGCCCTGCCCCCCCATACATTAAGCTGTGCAGGGACAGGACAGCTGGGGAACCTCACAGTGGCAAGACATACTCGGATAGTTCTCCCACTGCTTTGGACCCTTATATTTTCTTGGTGTGCTGGTGACATATATCTCTTGTTTTCTGCCACCCTGGGGGGCCCCAGTATGGTAGGAAGGGTGCTCACTGCAGAACATGTGAAAGAGCCCGTTGTGGAATCGTAGTAACCCCAGGACACATATATATATATATATATATAATTGCATTTTAAAGTTGCCCCCCTACTTTTGTCCCTGTCCCCCCCATGTGAAAGCTGGAGACGCCACTGAGCAGAGATGATTCCTCTGAGTCACACAGGGTTGAGATGTGTGGCAGAGCTGTGTAAATCTCAGGACTGTATTGACAGATATACTAGACCTTTTGGCTAATCAGTTTGGCTAATTTCCTGGCTGGAGAACGTCCAGCATCACCTAGCTCTGTCCTCCCCATCCTGACCGTCCCTGGGTCACCCCTTTCATTCATTGGATATTAGTCCTTTCAGTCATGTAGGCTTGCATGTTTATTACTTTAGGAAGTCGTAAAATATGTTTTGTACATCCCCTCCTGCCAGCCATGATCTACCTGCATTGTATAGAGAGGCACAAAGACCCAGTGATGACATCACAGGGACCAAAATAAGATATGTAACGGAAATGAAAAAAAAACAAAACAAAAAAAAAATAATAATAATAATAATATACTGTGTGTAAACTATTTCTCAGACTTTATACCTTTTCTTCCTCCAGGTCTTACCTGCTTAAATGGTGGCACTTATAATGGATTTAAGTGCCTGTGCCCAGAAGGCTACTTTGGGAGCTATTGTGAAGAAGCTGCAGTCAGGCCAAGTATGTACAAACCTGTGATCTGAAGTAAAGATTGTTCATTTAGCTTAGTAAATAAAAGGAAGCTGTGTTAACTTTGAACTTCCAATGATATGTAAAGAAATTGGCAAAAAGACTAAGTTTGTATGAGTGATATTCACCTTCTTAATTAAAAATAAATAAATAAATATACACACACACATATATATATATACACTATATTACCAGAAGTATTGGGACGCCTGCCTTTACACGCACATGAACTTTAATGGGATCCCAGTCTTAGTCCGTAGGGTTCAATATTGAGTTGGGCTGCCCTTTGCAGCTATAACAGCTTCAACTCTTCTGGGAAGGCTGTCCACAAGGTTTAGGAGTGTGTCTATGGTAATGTTTGACCATTCTTCCAGAAGCGCATTTGTGAGGTCAGGCACTGATGTTGGAATAAGGCCTGGCTTAAAGTCTCTGCTACTAATTCATCCCAAAGGTGTTCTATCAGGTTGAGGTCAGGACTCTGTGCAGGTCAATCAAGTTCCTCCACCCCAAACTCGCTCATCCATGTCTTTATGGACCTTGCCGTGTGTACGGGCCCAAATCATTTGGTGGAGGGGGGATTATGGTGTGGGGGTTGTTTTTAAGGGGTTGGGCTTGGTCCCTTAGTTCCACTGAAGGGAACTCCTAAGGTGTCAGCATACCAAGACATTTTGGACAATTTCATGCTCCTAACTTTGTGGGAACAGTTTGGGGATGACAAAACAAGGTCCATAAAGACATGGATGAGCAAGTTTGGGGTGGAGGAACTTTAATGGCCTCACATCAACCCGATAGAACACCATTGAGATGAATTATAGCGGAGATTGCAAGCCAGGTCTTTTCGTCCAACATCAGTGCCTGACCTCACAAATGTTCTTCTGGAAGAATGGTTAAACATTCCTATAGACACGCTCCTAAACTTTGTCGACAGCCTTTCCAGAAGCTAAAGGTTGAGCCAACTTAACATTAAGCCCTACGGACTAAAACTGGGATGCCATTAAAGTTCATGTGCGTGTAAAGGCAGGCGTCCCAATACTTTTGGTAATATAGTTACATAGTAGGTGAGGTTTAAAAAAGACACAAGTCCATCAAGTCCAACCTGTGTATGTGATTATATGTCAGTATGACCTTGTATATACCTGTATATTGTGGTCTTTCAGGTGCTTAACTAATAGTTTATTTTTTAAGTATCTTTGCCCCCCACTGAAACCACTGTCTGTGGAAGAGAATTCCACATCCTTACCACTCTTACAGCAAAAAACCCTCAACAAAGTTAAACCGTTACTCTTCTTTTTAAATTCCTTTTTGCAGAAAAGTTTTATCCCTATTGTGGGGTCACCAGTATGGTATTTCTACATTGAAATCATATCCCCTCTCAAGCGTCTCTTCTCCAGAGAGAATAAGTTCAGTGCTCTTAACCTTTCCCCATAGCTGAGGTCCTCCAGACCCTTTATTAGCTTTGTTGCCCTTCTTTGTACTCTCTGCAGTTCCAGCACATCCTTCCTGAGGACTGGTGCCCAGAACTGGATAAACAACAAAAATGATACTCCCAACAAAGGGAGATGCGGGGGAAAACCCCAGAGGGCAATTGCCTGGCTCGTCCTGGAGAGGCCCCGGTTAGGTATCCCAAAGTGAAACGACTCCTGGAGAAACCCCTTATGTAGCAGAAAACTGCCAAATTTTACATATACAGTGGAACCTCGGATTACGAGCATAATCCATTCCGGGAGAATGCTCGTAATCCAAAGTACTCTCACATATCAAAGCGAGTTTCCCCATTGAAGTCAATGGAAACAAAAATAATTTGTCTGACCTTGGCAATCCTCGGAAAGACTTGGTTCCCGTGATTTGCTGTTTGGAAATGCACAGAAAGGCCCGAGGACAGGGCAGCTGACCTTGGGCCTTTCCGTGCATTAACGAACAGTGACGATCGGCGATATTTGGCTCTCGCAAACCGAGTTACGATTTTTATAACACAGTGCTCGTATTGCGAAATGCTTGTTAACTGCGTTACTCGCAATCTGAGGTTCCACTGTATAATATAAGAAAAAGACAGGAAATGGAAGAAAAGTAAAGTTGGAAAAGGAAAAGCAGCTGTGACGAGGGTAAGGGGGAAAAAGGATTGGGGTAATATGAAAAACCAGTTAGTTGCAGAGGATAGGATATGTTAACTCAATTAACTATAGAGTCCTAGTGGTGACTAGGGATGAGCCGAACACCCCTGGGTTCGGTTTGCACCAGAACCTGCGAACAGACCAAAAGTTTGTGTGAACTGAAGTTTTTTCAGGAGCAGTGATTTTAATAATGCTTAAAGTGAAACAATAAAATTGAAATATTCCTTTAAATTTCGTACCTAGGAGGGGGGGGGGGTTATAGTATGCCTGTAAAGTAGCGCTTGTTTCCTGTGCTTAGAACTGTCCCTGCACAAAATGTAATTTCTGAAGGAAAAAAGTCATTTAAAATCACTCGTGGCTATAATGAATTGTCGGATACCAGCAATACAGAGAAAAGTCTTTCAGAAAAAAAGAATGCGTGGGGATCCCCCTAAATTCAATTACCATGCACTTAGGGTCTGGTATGGATATTAAGGGGAACCCTGCGTCAAATTAAACAAAAAATATGTGGGGTTCCCCCCAAATATCCATTCCAGACCCTTCAGGTCTGGTATGGATTTTAAGGGGAACTCCACCCCAAATTTAAAAAAAAAATGCCATGGACCCCCACACATTTTTTTTTTATGAATGACTTTTCTCTGTATTGCCGGGAGCCGACAATTCATTATAGCCGCGAGTAATTTTAAATTACTTTTTTTCCTTCAGAAATTGCACTTTGTGCAGGGACAGTTCTAAGCATGGGAAACAAGCGCTGCTTTACAGGCATACTATACACCCCCCCCCCCCCCTTAGGTACAAAATTTAAAGGAATATTTCACTTTTATTGTTTCACTTTAAAAAAATGCAGTTTTTAAAACTTTTTTTGCATTGATACATGTTCCCTGGGGCAGGATCCAGGTCCCCAAACACTTTTTATTACAATAACTTGCATATTAGCCTTTAAAAATTAGCACTTTAGATTTCAAACGTTCGAGTCCCATAGACTTCAACAGGGTTATAAAGTTCACACGAACTTGCCGCGAACACCCCAAATAGTTCGCTGTTCGGCGAACAGGCAATGTTCGAGTCGAACATGAGTTCTACTCGAACTCGAAGCTCATCCCTAGTGGTGACATCACAAGGACTAAAATAAATAAATAAAATAAAAATATCTGTAAACTATTTCTCAGACTTTATACCTTTTCTTCCCTGCTTAAATAGGGGCACTTATGATGGGATAATGTGTCGGTGCCCAGAAGGATACTTTGAAGCGTTTTGAAATGTTTGAAGCTAGTTTAGTGGTGTGTAACCTATTTCTCAAACGTTATATTATTTCATCCTGCAGATCCTCCCTGCTTAAATGGTGGCACTTATAATGGGTTTAAGTGCCTGTGCCCAGAAGGCTACTTTGGAAGTCGATGTGAAGAAGCTGCAGTCAGGCCAAGTATGTACAAACCTGTGATCTTATGTAAGGGTTGTTCACATTGCTTAGTAAATAAAAGGAAGCTGTGATAACTTTGAACATTCAATGATGTGCAACGAAGCAAAATGCCTGTCACTTATAAAAGTACATAAGCTACTTTTCAGGCAGAATTTTGAGTTTTTGTCCTCATAGACATCAATGCAGTAATTAGACCAGAAAACACTTGATTTGAATGTTTTTTCAGGCTTTTTTAGCCGATCTCCTCCTCCTAGTGATTTCCATTGGCTAAAACAAAATGCCTAGATGAAAATTGCCTTAAAGTGGATGTAAACCCACTCTGAAGAACTGAAAAGCTGCAGATTCTGTGGGTGGATCTGTTGTCTGGAGCTCTGTGGGTGGAGTCGTGATGTCAGTAGACTCCCCGCCCACCTCTACACTCCCCTTACACTAAATTCTGCTATGATCACTAACATCCAGTCAAAATCCAGAAAAGTAACCACATGACTTCAGAAAAGGAGTGGGGGTGAGAATTAACAAATAATGCCTGTCTCCAGGCTAGTGCATGAGATATGTAAATAACCTGTCACTCACAGCAAGGGGGCGGAACGGACCAAGGTTTTTCTCTGTAAGTCCGTTTTATTTCACTGAACAATAAAATGCTCAAAAACATGCTTGAAAAGATGCCTGATAATGCAACGCTCTAGTATGTAGCCTAATGGTAAAGTAATGTTTTGTGCTGTTTCCCACAGCTACATCCACCAAAGCTCCTGCAAGCACCAGTACACCAATTACATCTGAAACCAGCCAGTTCAGTTCACCGACATCTGATGTACCAATTACTGGTGTTACTACTGATGGTTCAACCTCAACGGCTGAGTACATTACCAGCTCTCTCACCATTGTATCTGATAGTGAACTCACTACTGACACCTTGAAAACCACCAGGAAATATGGTACAGAATCCATTGTGTTTGTAGAGAGTAATGAGATCACTACTGATGACAACACGTCCAATGCAGATAGTGAATATACTACGGATGCTGTTACATCTGACAGTACTAGTACATACATAACTTTTCCTACTACAAAAGATCAGACTGTTGAAATATCCACAGACTGTAAAACATCTAATGAAGTTAAATATCTACAGAATCTTTATTTACTACTGGGTCTATTACATCTGATTTTTTAAGTATCGATGCCCCCCCCCCCCCGCTGAAACCACTGTCTGTGGAAGAGAATTCCACATCCTTACCGCTCTTACAGCAAAGAACCCTCTACACAGTTTAAAGTTAAACCGTTACTCTTCTTTTTAAAATTCCTTTTTGCAGAAAAGTTTTATCCCTATTTCGGGGTCACCAGTACGGTATTTCTACATTGAAATCATATCCCCTCTCAAGCGTCTCTTCTCCAGAGAGAATAATTTCAGTGCTCCTAACCTTTCCCCATAGCTGAGGTCCTCCAGACCCTTTATTAGCTTTGTTGCCCTTCTTTGTACGCTCTGCAGTTCCAGCACATCCCTGCTAAACACTGGTGCCCAGAACTGGATAAACAACAAAAATGATACCCTGTCCCAACAAAGGGAGATGAGGGGGAAACCCCGGAGGGCAATTACCTGGCATGTTCTGGAGAGGCCCCAGTTTGGTATCCCAAAGTGAGACGACTCCTGGAGAAACCCCTTATGTAGCAGAAAACTGGCAAATTTTACATATACAGTGGAAGCTCGGATTACGAGCATAATCCATTCCGGGAGAATGCTTGTAATTCAAAGTACTCACATATCAAATGCGACCAGAGGCGGAGGGGGGGCGCCAGAGAGCCATGGAAATGGCTGAAAAGCCCGCTTTGGCCTGTTTTGTGCTCGTTTTGCGAGACAACACTCGCAAACCGAGTTACGATTTTTAAAGAAACAGTGCTCTTTTTGCGAAACGCTCGTTAACCGCGTTACTCGCAATCCGAGATTCCACTGTGAAATATATATGAAAGAGACAGGAAATGGAAGAAAAGTAGAGTAGGAAAAGAAAAAGCAGCTGCGACAAGGGAAAGGGGAAAAAAAGAGAGGGGGGGGGGGGGTAATATGAAAAGCCAGTTAGTTGCAGAGGACAGAATACGTTAACTCAATTAACTACAGAGTCACAGTGTTGACATCACAGGGACTAAAACAAGATATGTAATGACAATAAAAATAAATAAATAAATAAAATAAAAATATCTGTAAACTATTTCTCAGACTTTATACCTTTTCTTCCCTGCTTAAATAGGGGCACTTATGATGGGATAATGTGTCAGTGCCCAGAAGGATACTTTGAAGCGTTTTGAAATGTTTGAAGCTAGTTTAGTGGTGTGTAACCTATTTCTCAAACGTTATATTATTTCATCCTGCAGATCCTCCCTGCTTAAATGGTGGCACTTATAATGGGTTTAAGTGCCTGTGCCCAGAAGGCTACTTTGGAAGTCGATGTGAAGAAGCTGCAGTCAGGCCAAGTATGTACAAACCTGTGATCTTATGTAAAGGTTGTTCACTTTGCTTAGTAAATAAAAGGAAGCTGTGATAACTTTGAACATTCATTGATCTGCAATGAGGCAAAATGCCTGTCACTTATAAAAGTACATAAGCTACTTTGTAAGCAGAATTTTGAGTTTTTGTCCTCATAGACATCAATGTTTTTTCAGGCGTTTTTAGCCGATCTCCTCCTTCTAGTGATTTCCATTGGCTAAAACAAAATGCCTAGATGAAAATCGCCTTAAAATGGATGTAAACCCACTCTGAAGAACTGAAAAACTGCAGATTCTGTGGGTGTATCTGTTGTCTGGATCTCTGTGGGTGGAGTCATGATGTCAGTAGACTCCCCGCCCACCTCTACACTCCCCTTATACTAAATTCTGCTATGATCACTAACATCTAGTCAAAATCCAGAAAAGTAACCACATGACTTCAGAAAAGGAGTGGGGTGGGAATTAACAAATAATGCCTGTCTCCAGGCTAGTGCATGAGATATGTAAATAAGCTGTCACTCACAGCAAGGGGGCGGAACGGACCAAGGTTTTTCTCTGTAAGTCCGTTTTATTTCACTGAACAATAAAAGAGGATTGCTCATAGCTGGATTAACTCTGTGTGGCAAGACTGGGCACAGATGATAGGAAATCTTATTCTCTACATTGTGACAGCAAAGAAAAAAAATTGTTTCGGGTTTACATCCACTTTAAAAAAAATACCTGACATATTTGAAATTCTGCTAAACAAAAAAAAATGCTCAAAAACATGCTTGAAAAGATGCCTGATAACGCAACGCTCTAGTATGTAGCCTAATAGTAATGTAATGTTGTGTGCTGCTTTCCACAGCTACATCCACTAAAGCTCCTGCAAGCATCAGTACACCAATGACATCTGAAACCAGCCAGTTCAATTCCCCGATATCTGATGTACCTATTACTACTGATGGTTCAACCTCTCCTACAGGTGAGGACAGTACCAGCTCACTCACCTTTGTATCTGATAGTGAACTCACTACTGACACCTTGGAAACCACGGGAAAATATGGTACAGAATCCACTGTGTTTGTAGAGAGTAATGAGATCACTACTGATGACAACACATCCAATGTAGTTAGTGAATATACTACGGATGCTGTTACATCTGATAGTACTAGTACATACGTAACTTTTCCTACTACAACAGATCAGACTGTTGAAATATCCACAGACTCTAAAACATCTAATAAAGTTACAACTGATTCCATTACATCTACAATTACAACTGAAGACACTACTCTCTACACTACAACAGAAATGTCTCCCGAAAAATCCACAGAATCCACCACTACAAACCCTACTGACTCCAATATCTCTGACACCACCAAAGAATATACCATTTACTCAACCACAACTACAACAGAGTCTGCAGATCCTCCCTGCTTAAATGGTGGCACTTATAATGGGTTTAAGTGCCTGTGCCCAGAAGGCTACTTTGGGAGCTATTGTGAAGAAGCTGCAGTCAGGCCAAGTATGTACAAACCTGTGATCTGAAGTAAAGGTTGTTCACTTAGCTTAGTAAATAAAGGGAAGCTGTGCTAACTTTGAACATCCAATGATGTGTAAAGGAATGTAAAAAAGACTAAAGTTGTATGATTGACATCCATAGACTCCCCTTCTTAATTAAAAATAAATAAATAAAAATATTATAGGGGAAAGATTCAGGTAGGAAAGCGTATCTTTATGGCGGCGTAACTTTTCTTTTTTTACGTTACCCTGCCGCAACTTTACTTGCAAGTGCTGTATTCACAAAGCACTTGCGTGTAAAGTTACGGCGGCGTAGCGTAAACTGGGCGGCCTAATTCAAATTCGGCGGGTAGGGGGCGTCTCCTATTTAAATTAGGCGCGTCCACGCTCTGAACGTACTGCGCATGCGTCGACCATAGAAAAATCCCAATGCGCATGCTCTGAATTATGACAGTGTTTTCGATGTGAACGTAATCGAGGTAAATCCCCATTCACGGACGAGTTACGCAAACGACGTAAAAATTTTAAAATTTCCCGCGATCACAACGTTCATACTTAACATAGGATGCGCCTGCTTTTGGCAGCTTTATCTTTACGCCGTGTGACCCCTTACGGAAATGGCGTAAAGTGACTGCGTCGGGCCTGCGTATGTTCGTGAATTGGCGTATCTTGCTGATTTACGTATTCTCAGTGTAAATCAGCAGGAAAGGCCCCAGCGGCCATTTTAACATTGGAGTTAAGATCCGACGTTGTAATACAATTACGCCTGTCGGATCTTTCCTGGAAACCGGCATATCTTGTTTTCTGCATACAGAAAACAGATAAGCCGGCGCAAAGTCAGAGTTATGTCGGCGTATCACTGATACGCCGGCATAACTCTACCTGAATGTGGCCCTATATTACCAAAAGTATTGGGACGCCTGCCTTTACACACACATGAAGTTTAATAACATCCCAGTCTTAGCCTATAGCGTTTAATATTGAGTTAGTCCTCCCTGTGGAGCTATAACAGCTTCAACTCTTCTGGGAAGGCCGTCCACAAGGTTTAGGAGTGTCTATGGGAATGTTTGACCATTCTTCCAGAAGCACATTTGTAAGGTCAGGCATTAAAGCGGAGGTCCCATGACTTTTTTTTTAATTAAAAGCCAGCAGCTGCTGACTTTTAATAAATGGACACTTACCTGTCCATGGTGCCGGCGACGTCGGCACCTGAAGCCGAGCAATCGCTCATCTCTCGGGGCTACCCCACCGCCATCCTCGTGAGGGAATCGGGAAGTATTTGATCAGCTCTGTGGTTTTTAAAAATGCACTGATTACTGTGTGTAAATGACACTAAAAGGGAAGGGGTTAAAACTAGGCGACGAGGAAGGGGTTACGTGTGTCCTAGGGAATGATTCTAACTGTGTGGGGGTGGGCTACAAAAGACATGACAGTGATCACTGCTCCAGATGACAGGGAGCAGTAGATCACTGACCTGTCGCTAGGCAGAACAGGGAGATGCCTTGTTTACATAGACATTTCCCCGTTCTCCCGCTCCGTGATAAGATTGCGGGACATCGAGTACAGTCACGGAGCTGGCGGCGGGTGCTAGGCGGCAGTTTCAAAGCAACGTACAGGTACGCTGCTTTGCCTGCCCGTGCCATTCTGCTGACGTAAATGTACGTAAGGCAATGTTTGACCATTCTTCAAGAAGTGCATTTGTGAGGCCAGGAACTGATGTTGGATGAGAAGGCCTGGCTTGAAGTCTCTGCTACTAATTCATCCCAAAGGTGTTCTATCAGGTTGAGATCAGAACTCTGTGCAGGTCAATTAAGTTCCTGCACCCCGAACTCGCTCACCCATGTCTTTATGGACTTTGATTTGTGCACTGGTCCAAATCATTTGGTGGAGGGGGGATTATGGTGTGGTGTTGTTTTTCAGGGGTTGGACTTGGCCCCTTAGTTCCAGTGAAGAGAACTCCTAAGGCCTCGTACACACGAGCAGACAGATTTGATCAAATCTGTCCGTCCGACAGATTTGAACAAATCTGTCTGCTGGGATTTTGGTTTGCTCGCGTGTACACACGAGCAAACCAAAATCCCCGCCAGCAGACGGCGCGCTGACGTGTCGGTGACGTGGCGGTGATGTTGACGCCGCCACGTCACCGCACCAGGAAGTAAAACACTTCCGCGCATGCGCCGAATCCATTCGGCGGCAGTGCGGCGGCGGTGCGGGACGACATGTCTGCTGGTAAGTGTACTAACCAGCAGACATGTCGGGCGGACGGATTCCCACCCGATAGATTTCAAAGCATGCTTTGAAATCTGTCGGGTGGCCAAATCCGTCGGCTCGGCCGTACACACGATCGAATCTGTCTGCTGAAACGGTCCAGCGGACCGTTTCCAGCGGACAGATTTGATCGTGTGTACGAGGCCTAAGACGTCGGCATACCAAGACATTTTGGACAAATTCATGCTCCCAAATTTGTGGGAACAGTTTGGGGATGGCCCATTCCTGTTCCAATATGACTGCTCACCAGTGCACAAAGGGGTGGAAAAACTTGACTGGCCTGCACAGAGTCCTGATCTCAACCCGATAGATCACCTTTGGGATGAATTGGAGTTGAGACTGTGAGTCAGGCCTTCTTGTCCAAATCAGTGCCTGACCTCACAAATGCGCTTCTGGAAGAACGGTCAAACATTCCCATAGACACACTCTGAAACCTTGTGGACAGTCTTTCCAGAAGAGTTGAAGCTGTTATAGGTGAAAAGGGCGGGGCCAACTCAATATTGAACCCTACAGACTAAGACTGGGATGCCATTAAAGTTCATGTGCGTGTAAAGGCAGCCGTCCCAATACTTTGGTAATATAGTTACATAGTAGGTGAAGTTGAAACCTATGTGTGTGATTATATGTCAGTATGACCTTGTATATATCTGTATGTTGTGGTCTTTCAGGTGCTTATCTGAAACCACTGTCTGTGGAAGAGAATTCCACATCCTTACCGCTCTTACAACAAAGAACCCTCTACACAGTTTAAAGTTAAACCGTTACTCTTCTTTTTAAATTAATTTTTGCAGAAAAGTTTTATCCATATTGTGGGGTCACCAGTACGGTATTTCTACTTTGAAATCATATCCCCTCTCAAGTGTCTCTTCTCCAGAGAGAATAAGTTCAGTGCTCCTAACCTTTCCCCATAGCTGAGGTCCTCCAGACCCTTTATTAGCTTTTTTGCCCTTTTTTGTACTCTCTTCAGTTCCAGCACATCCCTCCAGTGCCCAGAACTGGATAAACAACAAAAATGATACCCTGTCCCAACAAAGGGAGATGAGGGGGAAAACCCCAGAGGGAAATTACCTGGCATGTCCTGGAGAGGCCCCAGTTAGGTATCCCAAAGTGAGACGACTCCTGGAGAAACCCCTTATGTAGCAGAAAACTGCCAAATTTTACATATACAGTGGAACCTCGGATTACGAGCATAATCCATTTCAGGAGAATGCTCATAATCCAAAGTACTCACATATCAAAGCGAGTTTCCTCATAGAAGTCAATGGAAACAAAAGTAATTTGGCTGACCTCGGCAAGCCTCGGAAAGACTTTGTTCCAGAGATTTGCACTGTATGGCACTGTTTGGAAATGCACGGAAAGGCCCGAGGACAGCGCGGCTGACCTTGGGCCTTTCCGTGCATTTCCGAACAGTAACGATCGGCGATATTTGGCTCTCGCAAACCAAGTTATGATTTTTAAAAATACAGTGCTCGTATTCCGAAATGCTTGTTAACTGCGTTACTCGCAATCCGAGGTTCCACTGTACAATATAAGAAAAAGACAGGAAATGGAAGAAAAGTAGAGTTGGAAAAGGAAAAGCAGCTGTGACGAGGGTAAGGGGAAAAAAAGGAGGGGGTGTAATATGAAAAACCAGATAGTAGCAGAGGATAGGATATGTTAACTCAATTAACTATAGAGTCCTAGTGGTGTGTAACCTATTTCTCAAACGTTATATTATTTCATCCTGCAGATCCTCCCTGCTTTAATGGTGGCACTTATAATGGGTTTAAGTGCCTATGCCCAGAAGGCTACTTTGGAAGTCGATGTGAAGGAGCTGCAGTCAGGCCAAGTATGTACAAACCTGTGATCTTATGTAAAGGTTGTTCACTTTGCTTAGTAAATAAAAGGAAGCTGTGATAACTTTGAACATTCGATGATGTGCAATGAGGCAAAATGCCTGTCACTTATAAAAGTACATAAGCTACTTTTTAAGCAGAATTTTGAGTTTTTGTCCTCATAGACATCAATGCAGTAATTAGACCAGAAAACACTTGATTTAAATGTTTTTTCAGGCATTTTTAGCCGATCTCCTCCTCCTAGTGATTTTCATTGGCTAAAACAAAATGCCTAGATGAAAATCGCCTTAAAGTGGATGTAAACCCACTCTGAAGAAATTAAAAACTGCAGATTCTGTGGGTGGATCTGTTGTCTGTAGCTCTGTGGGTGGAAGTCATGATGTCAGTAGACTCCCCGCCCACCTCTACACTCCCCTTACACTAAATTCTGCTATGATCACTAACATCCAGTCAAAATCCAGAAAAGTAACCACATGACTTCAGGAGTGAGTGGGGGTGGGAGTGGTGAGTGGGGGTGGGAATTAACAAATAATACCTGTCTCCAGGCTAGTGCATGAGATATGTAAATAACCTGTCACTCACAGCAAGGGGGCGGAACGGACTAAGGTTTTTCTCTGTAAGTCCGTTTTATTTCACTGAACAATAAAAGAGGATTGCTCAGAGCTGGATTAACTCTGTGTGGCAAGACTGGGCACAGATGATAGGAAATATTATACTCTACATTGTGACAGCAAAGAAAAAATATATATTTTTTCGTGTTTACATCCACTTTAAAAAAAATCCTGACATATTTGAAATTCTGCTAAACAAAAAAAAATGCTCAAAAACATGCTTGAAAAGATGCCTGATAACGCAACACTCTAGTATGTAGCCTAATAGTAATGTAATGTTGTGTGCTGTTTTCCACAGCTACATCCACCAAAGCTCCTGCAAGCACCAGTAAACCAATGACTTCTGAAACCAGCCAGTTCAGTTCCCCGATGTCTGATGTACCTATTACTAATGATGGTTCAACCTCTACAACGGCTGAGTACAGTACCAGCTCACTCACCTTTGTATCTGATAGTGAACTCACTACTGACACCTTGGAAACCACCGGAAAATATGGTACAGAATCCACTGTGTTTGTAGAGAGTAATGAGATCACTACTGATGACAACACGTCCAATGTAGTTAGTGGATATACTACGGATGCTCTTACATCTGATAGTACTAGTACATACATAACTTTTCCAACTACAACAGATCAGACTGTTGAAATATCCACAGACTCTGAAACATCTAATGAAGTTACAACTGATTCCCTTACATCTAGAATTACAACTGAAGACACTACTCTCTACACTACAACAGAAATGACTCCCGAAAAATCCACAGAATCCACCACTAGAATTTTTTTTACAAACCCTACTGACTCCAATATCTCAGACACCACCATAGAATATACCATTTACTCAACCACAACTACAACAGATCAGACTGTTGAAACTTCAGAACCTACTGATGCCCAAACCTCTGATTCTACTAATGAATACATTACATCATCAATGGCATCTGTAGACTCTACCTCCTCTACTATGAGCTCCTTTACATTGGGAGACTATAGTGAAATCACTAGTGATAGCATTACAACTGACACAGCCTCGAGTATAACTGACATTGCAAGTGAATATACTACTGTTGAACTGAATACTAAAAAAACAACTGATTCCACAACAATGGAAATTATTACTGAACACTCAACTGAATCTATTACTACTGACCCTATTGACCTCTCTACCATGGAATTGACTTCTGAAATTCCCACCGACGTTACAACAACAGACTCTACTAGTGAAACTACAGATGACTCCCTTGCATCTAGAACAACAATTGAAGACACTACCCTTTACACTACAACAGAAATGACTCCCGAAAAATCCACAGAATCCACCACTAGAATTTTTTTTACAAACCCTACTGACTCCAATATCTCTGACACCACCATAGAATATACCATTTACTCAACCACAACTACAACAGATCAGACTGTTGGAATATCCCCTGACTCTGAAACATCAGAACCTACTGATGCCCAAACCTCTAAATCTACTAATGAATACATTACATCATCAATGGCATCTGTAGACTCTACCTCCTCTACTACGAGCTCCTTTACATTGGGAGCCAACAGTGAAATCACTAGTGATATTGTTGCAACTGACACAGCCTCGAGTACAACTGGCATTGCAAGTGAATATACTACTGATGAACTGAATACTAAAAAAACAACTGATTCCACAACCATGGAAATTATTACTGAACACTCAACTGAATCTACTACTACTGAGCCTATTGACCTCTCTACCATGGAATTGACTTCTGAAATTTCCACCGACGTTACAACAACACAATCTACTAGTGAATCTACAGATGACTCCCCTGCATCAAGAATTACAACTAAATACACTACTCTCTACACTACAAGAGAAATGACTACCGAAATATCCACAGAATCCACCACTACAATTTTTTTTACAAACCCTACTGACTCCAATATCTCTGACACCACTACAGAATATACCATTTACTCAACCACAACTACAACAGATCAGACTGTTGGAATATCCCCTGACTCTAAAACATCAGAACCTACTGATGCCCAAATCTCTCAATCTACTAATGAATACATTACATCATCAATGGCATCTGTAGACTCTACCTCCTCTACTATGAGCTCCTTTACATTGGGAGCTAATAGTGAAATCACTAGTGATATCGTTACAACTGACGCAGCCTCGAGTACAACTGGCATTACAAGTGAATATACTACTGATGAACTAAATACTAAAAAAACAACTGATTCCACAACAATGGAAATTATTACTAAACACTCAACTGAATCTATTACTACTTACCCTATTGACCTCTCTACCATGGAATTGACTTCTGAAATTTCCACCGACGTTACAACAACACAATCTACTAGTGTATCCACAGATGACTCTCCTGCATCTAGAATAACAACTGAAGACACTACTCTTTACACTCGAACAGAAATGTCTCCCGAAATATCTACAGAATCCACCACTAGAATTTTTTTTACAACCCCTTCTGACTTCATTATCTCTGACACCACTAAAGAATATACCATTTACTCAACCACAGCTACAACAGATCAGACTGTTGGAATATCCCCCGAAACTTCAGAACCTACTGATGCCCAAATCTCTCAATCTACTAATGAATACATTACATCATCAATGGCATCTGTAGACTCTACCTCCTCTACTATGAGCTCCTTTACATTGGGAGCTAATAGTGAAATCACTAGTGATATCGTTACAACTGACGCAGCCTCGAGTACAACTGGCATTGCAAGTGAATATACTACTGATGAACTGAATACTAAAAAAAAAACTGATTCCACAACAATAGAAATTGTTTCTGAACACTCAACTCAATCTATTACTACTGACCCTATTGACTTCTCTACCATGGAATTGACTTCTGAAATTTCCACTGACCTTACAACAACAAAATCTACTAGTGAATCTACAGATGACTCCCCTGCATCTAGAATAACAACTGAAGACACTACCCCCTATACGAGAACAGAAATGTCTCCCGAAATATCCACAGAATCTTCATTTACTACTGGATCTATTACATCTGATAATACTAAAGAACCATCAACACAGAAGCCAAGTCCAGATATAATCAGCTACCCCTCAACTTTCATTTCCACTGGGTCCGTTACTTCTGAAGCTGCTACAGAGCTTACTACTAGAGTATATTTTACTGACTCTAACACTGAACTATCAACAGAGAAGGCAACAAGCAATTATACTACATCTTCCACAACCAATTCAGGTAAGTAAAAAACAAAAGCAATTTGTGTTATAGAAATTGTTATTACTATTATAAGTTTTTTTTTTTGTTTATGCACCCAGAAATAGAGAAAATAGTTATATACCTTACCTTATGTCATTTGTTTTAGATAAATACTTTTAATAATACTATTAGGTAGACATGTGCACACTGAAATATATTGTTTCAGAATTTAGTTTTCTTCCAAAAAAATGTATTAATTTAGTTTTTCCTGAAATTTGTTTTTATTTATTTTGTTTTGTTAAAAAAGGCATTAGCCCGAAAATCTGAATTAATTCACCACCATTAAGCAGGCAAAGGACCAGGCCACTTTTTGCAATTTGGCACTGTGTCGCTTTAACTGACAATTGCACAGTCGTGCGGTGTGGCTCCCAAACAAAATTGGTGTCCTTTTGGTGGTTTTTGATCACCTCTGCAGTTTTATTTTTTTTTGCGCTATAAACAAAATTAGAGTGACATTTTTTTTTTAAAATGCAATATTTTTTAATTTTTGCTATAATAAATATCCCCCAAAAATATAAAAAATATTAATTTTTTCCTCAGTTTAGGCTGAAACGTATTCGTCTACATATTTTTGGAGAAAAAAATTGCAATAAGCGTTTATTGATTGATTTGCACAAAAGTTATAGCGTTTACAAAATAGGGGGTCGTTTTATGGTATTTTTTTTACTAGTAATTGCGTCGATCAGTGATTTTTTTCCGTGACTGTGACATTATGGCGGACACATCGGACACTTTTGACACATTTTTGGGACCATTGTCATTTTCACAGCAAAAAGTGCTATAAAAATGCATTGATTACTGTGAAAATGACACTGGCAGTGAAGGGGTTAACCAGGAGGGGGCCCTGTAGGGGTTAAGTGTGCCCTAAGGTAGTGTTCTTACTGTGTGGCGGCGTGGCTGTGCATGTGATGTCACTGATCGTCGTTCCCTAACACAGGGAACAGACGATCAGTGACAGCCACACTAGGAAGAATGGGGAAAGATTTGTTTACACTTACCTTTCGCCATTCTTCAGCTCTGTGACTCGATCGTGGGACACCAGCGGCGATCGGATCCTGCGTGCGCGGTCCCGGAGAAAAGACCCAGGTTGTGAGAGAGGTCTCTCTATGTCGAATAATCTAGGACTAATAGAGTTAAGGTTAGGCACATTCAACCGCAGGTTCGATAGACACAGATTGCTATTGTCACCGTCATGTTGAATCTTCTATCAGTATCAAACTGTTGTTGCAATGAAACAAAAATAAAGCATTTTTTAATGTCGGATCTTTCTGATTTCAGATTCTGCGATTTTGTTTGTTAATTAGAATTGACCAGAGGGTTAGGATACAATTATATTTTTGATTGCCTCCTATTATAAGGATTGCAAAGTGTGATTTGACTGAACATACACTTATAAAATATTTGAAGCTAGTTTAGTGGTGTGTAACCTATTTCTCAAACTTTATACTATTTCTTCCTGCAGATCCTCCCTGCTTAAATGGTGGCACTTATGATGGGATAAAGTGTCAATGCCCAGAAGGCTACTTTGGAAGTCGATGTGAAGAAGCTGCAGTCAGGCTAAGTATGTACAAACCTGTGATCTGAAGTAAAGGTTGTTCACTTAGCTTAGTAAATAAAAAGAAGCTGTGCTAACGTTGAACATCCAATGACTTGTAAAGGAATTTAAAATAAGACTCAATTTGTGTTATTGACATCCAAAGATACACCTTCTTAATTAAAAAAAAAATAATAATATATATATATATATATATATATATATATATATCTATATAGATATAGATCTATATATGCCTATATATATATATATATATATATATATATATATATATATAGATATATATATATATATATCTATATATATATATATATATATATATATATATATATATAGATAGATAGAGATCTATATATATATATTATATATATATATATATGTTTTCAGTGTTCTTTGTATTTATTACTTTTATTTCTATGTTTGTGTGTCTGCATTAATTCATAACATTTTTATTTTTTTTCCTTTGCCTAGCTGTCTGTTTTTTAATAATGCTAATAAGGGGTCATTTTTGGAACATAACAAGTGCAGAATAGCTTCAGTAACATTCAGAAGCCATTTAAAGCCTACTAGACCCAAAATCACATTAGTTGACCTTTATTGGGTTTTCATTGCTGAAATAAATTGGAAAATAAAGGTGCCACTCAACTGGTATAAGCTGAGATGTGCCAACATGTTTCAGGGTTACAGGGATCCCACCTTAATCAGAGCCAATTTTTTTTAATACGATTTATGATAATTTCTAGCCTCTGTTTTAGAAAGACGTAAATTAAGGGGTCTACGTTTTAAAACATCCTCTGTGCAGATGTCGTAATCTTTCACATGGGCACTACAAATGTTGACAGTATTGTTTATAATATTATTATTTCCTATGATAGTCAGTTCCATCTTGTGGCCATAATGTGGTATTTTTTTGTTGAGGTATTTCAGGAAAATAGTGCATTATGGTCATTAAATTGAGCCGATGATCATAGCAGATAATTATATTATAAACAATACAGCAAATGGTTAAGACATCTGCTCAGCAAATGTTTTATACATAGACTTGTAAAATAAATGTCAAAGTGTTTATTTCATCTATCTTGGAGGTGAGCTGTTTAAGGACACGTGTGAAAGTTTGGGTTCTTTGGACCCCAGTGTGAATTGGCAGTCACCTCCAGGTATCAAAATGCTATCTGATTCAGTAATGCAAACAGCAAAACTTTCATTATTACTAGCAGCCAATCTAAATTGGTAAATCTCTTGGTGATCGATATTAGCAGTTATAAAAAAAAGGGAATTGTGTAGCATTCAGTGAGAAATATGGAAATTTAAAAACAATACTTTTTCTCTCTGGTTGTAAAAAAAAGTACCTAACCCCACCAGAACCTCACTCCCTAACCCATTATGGCCCAAAAGGTGCTGCAGATGAGACAGAGGCCCTGTACTTTCACAAATGTGAAAGGTTACTCCAAAAGCTCCAACTGGCCTTACTTTGCATTTGGTCACATCTGTTCCATGAGTGCACGCCCAGTAAGGAGGTTGAAGGAAGGTTTGTGTGTCACCACTGAAGAGATTAACCCTCTCTAATGATCTCAGTCACCATTGTCACCAGGACTGGAGTGTTATGGATGATGGCAGCTGTCAAGCGCAGAGCATGCCAGTATGTGATAAGAGGAGCCCAATAAAGTCAGAGAGGGTTAAAGGAACCCTTGCACAAGGGCCAGTCTTCACCCATAATGGTAGATGTTCGAAACCACCTATGAGACTTAACCTATAGAATGTGTTATTGCTGTGTCTCTTGTGAATTTCAAAATGTTCATTTATGAACACTAAAAGGGGAGATGTTATGGATGATATGTTTCTTTAAACGCAACTCTATGGTGCATCTCTGTTGTACTTCTTCCTGTGTGGTGTTTCCTGTTTCTGCTGGGTCATTCATTAAACATGGCTTCCGCACAGTAATGGCTTGTGCTGTCTCTCTACATATATCACATCAAACATGGAGGTGAGAGAACCAGATCCAAAATTTAGAATTTTCACTGGAACAGCGATAGAGGCCAAATCACCCAATGTGGACATCTCATCCAGTCAGTGTCCACATTGGATCCAGATCCACAATTTGGAATTGTCACTGAAACTGGGGTATGGGGGAAAAACGTTCCAATGTGGATATGTACTCTAGCGACAACAACGTTTTGGAGGGCTATCCTCTAACTTCTTATCGTGTCTACAGAAAATTAACAAAATGTCTCCCTATTCTATTCAAAGAACAAAGTTTAGCCTAGGTATACTTCAATACCGTGGAGCTGTGTTAATGTTATTCCTTCACATTCTAATCATTACTCTATTAGCTGATTGCTACCTTTCTATAGGACACAAGAGTGGCACAACATTATGTGGCTGGAACCACAATGCACAGCTTGAGACATGCAATTCAAAATAATGAAGAAATGCTTAAAAAGTCTCAGGTTCAATGGTAATGTAATTTTGTCTTCTCTTTCTCACAGCTACGTCCACTAGAGTTCCTACGATGACCAGTGACCCAGAAACACCTACTACCAGCCAGTTCAGTTCACCTCTATCCAATGTACCTATTACTGGTGTTACTACTGATGGCTCAACCTTTCCAAATGCTGAGTACAGCACAAGCTCTCTCACCTTTGTATCTGCTAGTGAACTCACTACTGACACCAAAACCTTGGAAACCACCAGAGGATATGGTACAGAATCCACTGTGTTTGTAGAAAGTAATGAGATCACTACTGATGCCAACACGTCCAATGCAGTTAGTGGATATACTACGGATGCTGTTACATCTGACAGTATAAGTACATACATAACTTTTCCTACTACAACAGGTCAGACTGTTGAAATATCCACAGACTCTAAAACATCTAATGAAGCTACAGCTGATTCCATTACATCTAGAATTACAACTGAAGACACTACGCTCTACACTACAACAGAAATGTCTCCCGAAAAATCCACAGAATCCACCACTAGAATTTTTTTTACAAACCCTACTGACTCCATTATCTCTGACACCACCAAAGAATATACCATTTACTCAACCTCAACTAAAACAACTACAGGCTCCATTACCTCTCAAGACATTACAGAATCTACAATCAACAATACGCATAACATTGTCTCTGAAACCACCAGAATATTTGCTACTGACACCATCACTACTGAAACGACTGCAGACTCCATTACATCTGAAACAACTAGAGAATCTACTACTGACCTTGCTGAAGTTCCTACTGGTTCCACTATAACCAAAACCACTATAGACTATACCAAGAGTTACACTGAAAGCAAGACCACATCAGTTGCATCTGAAATCACTAGTCAATCAGTCACTGACCCCAATACAACTAAAACACCTACAGAAATAATCCTGGACTCCACTACCCATCAAACTACCAGAAAATATGAAACTGACTGGAGTACAGAAAAAACAAGCAGATTATATTCTACTGACTCCACCACAAAACGAGAAAAGTCAACAAGTACATACCCAAGCAGCTATACTACAGCTTTCAATACTGTTGGGTCTACTACATCTGAAGCTACTACTGAGCATACTAGTAGATTATTTTCTACTGAATCCACCAATGAACCATCTACACAGAAGCCAACAAGTGTACACACAAGCAATGCTACATCTTTCACAACCAATTCAGGTCAGTAAAAAACAAAAGCAATTTGTGTTAAAGAATTAACACATTATGTTGTTATGTTTATTACTATTATAAGGGGATTTTTTGGGTTTATGCACACATAAAGAGATACTATTAGTAATACTATTAGGTGTACTATTTTTTATTATTAGTGATAGTAGTTCTAGCAGTAATAGTAGAAGTCATTTTTTAGAATAAAAATGTACTATCCTCCAAAGTCTGCACCCCTTCAAAATCGAATTAAAGGTTTCAACTACATTTTATTTACATGCTGCTATCTATGGCAAACAATGGGCCAGATCCACAGAGAGAGTACGCCGGTCGTATCTTTAGTTTTAATCCTCAAACCAAGATACGGCGGCTTCTGGGTTAGATCCGACAGGTGTACGTCTTCGTATGCCTTCGGATCTAAGATGCAATACTTTGGCGACCGCTGGGTGGCGTTCACGTCATTTTACGCGTCAGGTATGCAAATGAGCTTTTCCGCCGATTAACAGACAATTGCGCGGTCGTGCGGCGTGGCTCCCAAACAAAATTTGCGTCCTTTTCTTCCCACAAATAGAGCTTTCTTTTGGTGGTATTTGATCACCTCTGCGATTTTTATTTTTTGCGCTATATACAAAAATAGAGCGACATTTTTGAAAAAAAAAACACTATTTTTTACTTATTTTTGTTAAAAAAAAATCAAATAAACTAAATTTTAGTCAAACATTTAGGCCAAAATTTATTTAGCACATGTCTTTAGTAAAAAAAAAAATCGCAATAAAAAAAAATAGCCTACCTAGCGGGAACAGCGACACTAATACAGCGATCAGAAAAATGATCGCTTAGTGACGCTGGCAATAGGGAGTGAAAGGGTTAACTAGGGCGGTGATCAGGGGGTTAAAACTTTATTAGGGGGGGTGGGGGGGCTATCCTGAACCTAACACTAACTGTTTTTTACACTGCCTGTCACACTGACACTAAATGCAGTGATTAGATCACTGCATTCAGTGACACTGTGACAGGGGGGGGTGGGGGGGGGGGGCGATCACAAGGGGTTAATATGCCTATGTGAGTGTGTGTCAGTGTTGGTGCACACTTACTTGTGACGTCTTCTCTCATCAGCAGCGCTGGGAAACAGCGCTGCGATGAGAGATTACATCATTTCCTCCTTCCTGTGTAACACAGGAGGAGGAACTGACAGGATGGGAGCGCGCGCTCCCATTGGCTGGGAGCGATCGCGGGGGGGCGGGGGTATTCGCCGACATCCGCCCGCTGATCCCGGATCGCTCCCGGAGCCAGGGGGACCCCCGCACGCCGCGGAGGGGCTCCCGATGGGACCCCCGAACCGCACTTAGGCGGGGGACGTAAATTTACGCCCTTGTGCCTGTACGTGCCATTCTGTGGCCGTATATGTGCGTGCGGGGGTCCTTAAGTGGTTAAGAAACACATGGGTAGTACGGATATCTCAACATATACATAACTGGACTCTTTTATATCAATGGTTAGTGAAGAAGGGTGATCCTACATTGGTGTCCAGTGAGGAAGGGTGCTCCTACACTGGTGGTCAGAAGTAGATGTTCCACCCTTACATTGGCAGTCAATGGGAGGAATGTTACTTACTTTGCTGGGAATAAGTTCCACCCCACAGATAGCTAAAAAGATCATTGGTGTCAGTGGTTATTTATTTGAGACGTTCCACATGACAAGAAAAGTCAACTCAAGAACTATGAAAGCATCATCATAGGGAACATCAATCTGGCATTGCTCAAGGCACCCAAAGAAACCTCTGAAACAACACCAGGGTTAAACGCTGGTTGAGTCAGGCTATTTTAAGCATGCTCTGTCTATTCAAAATATACGTTTTAGTTATACTTTAACATAAAACATAGGGCTTGATTTTCTAAAACTGGAGAGTGCAAAATCCAGTGCAGCTGTGCATGGTAGACGATCTGCTTCTACTGTAACTTTAGCTTGTTCAATTAAGCTTTGATGAAAAAAGCTTGGTAGCGGTTTCTATGCAGAGCGGCACCCGGTTCATTCTGCACTCCCAAGTTTTGGTAAATCAACCACTAAAGTTTTTTGGATGCCTCTTACAATACATCCTATAAATATATCTTACAGTTATACAGTTATATAATAATACAGTTATAATGTACATTCTGTAATATCAGTTCTGTGTTTATATTACAGGCAAATCCTGTAAGAACGGTGGTTATTTCAATGGCATAAACTGTGTGTGTAACGCCGTCTTCTTCGGCACTGTATGTGAATTTATTGTGAATGAAGTAAAGACAGGTACGTGTAGAGGATATCCATTATTTTAATACCATATTTATTCTTCTTCTCTCTTTTTATTACTTATTTCAGATGTATGAAACTATTTAGCTTTTTAATAATATTAAAGACTTTTTTCTTTAAAACTTATTTTATAATTTTTATAAAAATTAAGTTTAATCAGCCGGTTTTATCACGTATCCCCCTTTCCTTAGTTTCCCCCTAGGAAATCAACTATTGTATTTCTTCTTACGTAGAGATGCTTTAGGGTCCTTTCACATGGAGCAGACCGTTTTTCGGTCCACTCCATGTGTGTCCGTCGGCTCTGCGAGGATCCCTGCTGAGCTGTCGGCGGACAGGGCGGTCCCCTGCACACTGTGCAGGGACCGCCCTGTCTCTCCTCCGCTCTCCCCTATGGGGAATCGGATGAATATGGACCGTGTGTCCGTATTCATCCGATCCGCCGGACGGAAGAAAAATAGGGTTTTCTTCCGTCCGAAAAAACGGATCCATATGGACGCGGATCTTTGGGGACATTAGCGGATGCATCATCTGCTAACGGACGCGATCCCATAGGGACTTGTAAAAACGGACGAACGGAGGCGGACATCTGAAAGGGGCCTTAGAGATTATACAGCATTTTATAACCTAGTGACATCAATAGTGCATCTCTGGCCACTACTGGGATGGGCCATCGGGCTGCTGTAAAATTATGAAGGGAAAACCTTTTCTATATCATTGGATAATGTGGGGAAGAGTTAGAACTGTTTTTTTTCCCCTAGAATGAATAGAAGTGCCTTAAGTATAGAAAAGTCTAATTGTGGTCTAATTGTGGTACCTTCATCCAATCAAAATGTAGATAGAAGGAGAAAGAAGTTATGTTTGAACTTTGATAGTCCCATATATTAACTGGTATTAAACAGACAAAGTTAAGAAGATTAAAGCAGCGATGAAAGATTGAGCAGCGATGAAATGTCTGCAGGGGATTCCCAAGGCTTGAAAGACGAGCGCGCTATGTAATTGCAGCTACCTCCGGAAGGTCAGGACAGGAACCGGAAGTGCATCCCCGCGTGGAGTGCAGCGTGAACCGGAAGTGAATTCAGGAGGAGTTGGGCCAATAGGATGACGCGTGAAACGCGTCATCCTATTGGCCCAACTACTCCTGACGTCACTTCCGGTTCACGCTGCACTCCACTCTGAGGCGCACTTCCGGTTCCTGTCCTGGCCTTCCGGAGGCAGCTGCAATTACACGGCACGCTTGTCTTTCAAGCCTTGGGAATCCCCTGCAGACATTTCATCGCTGCTCAACCCTCTGGGACATAGTCTTCCGTCTATCCCACAAAGCTTCACATATTCATCTGCCTATTTATGTCTTCACCCTGTGAGTAGCCATTTGGCTGTTTGCATTATCATTTTTTAGGCCACGTAAACGATCAGACTGGTCCGATGAAACTGGTCCGACGGACCTTTTTCATCGGACCACGCTGAAGTGGTCTGATGGTCTGATGTGCGTACACACCATCGGACCAAAAATTCGATCAGACCAGAATGCGGTGACGTAGAGAACACAACGACGTGATAAAAAAAGGAAGTGCAATGCTTCCAAGCATGCGTCGACTTGATTCTGAGCATGCACAGGTTTTTGGTCCGATGCTTTGGCGTACTAACCATCGAATCTGTCCGACGGACAGGTGTCTGACGGACAGATTTTAAAGCAAGTTTTAAAACTTTCGTCCGACGGACAACGGTCCGATGGGCCGTACACACCATCGAATTGGTCTGAAGAAACTGGTCTTAAGACCAGTTTCATCGGACCGGTCTGATCGTGTGTACGTGGCCTAATACTGGCGCTCTGTGTATTTTTCTACAGGCCTACTAAGGGTTTTATCATTCTTTATTTTGCCCAAAACTCAAAAATAAAAATAAACTTTGTATATAAACAAAATGTAATTGTGTACAAAATGCTTAGTAAATTTTAAATAAAAAAATTGTGATCCAACATTAAATTAGGTACTAATGTATAATTTCATTGGCTTCATAGAAATGATTGGTTAATCTTATTCTAAATGTAAAGTAAGAACACAGAAGAAAGTGTACAATTAAAACACATACACAAAATCATGATGTTATTATTATACAGTTTTTTTTTTTCTTTGCATCGATTGATTGGTTGATAGATGTTAATACTATAACAACATCTAATTATATCTCATCACAGATAAAGTCCTCATTAAAGTAGTGGTGACAGTCTACGTTGTGAATGAAGAGTTTACAGAGGATCTAAATAACAAGGAGACCAGCGTATATAAAAGCTTTGTAACCAGATTCACAGCCCAGGTACATCTATGGTTTACTGTTAATGTGTATATAAAACCAAGAAAAAAAATATATTTAGACTTACCAGTCCGTACATGTAGTGGCTTTATTCGTTTTCTTTTTTCCCAGGATTTTTGTTTCCTTTTTTTTTCCAACTGGTGATCCTGCCAATATCACGCCTCCTGTCCTAGGGGGACAATGGTCATTGTACTATATTAGTATATCTATGAAAGCTCAATGTTGTCATCTTAGGGCGGGAAGTGTATTAGGACTACAAAACAACTGCCCCTTTTATCATCTATATAACAATAGAGGGTGTTTTGTACTTCACAGTGAAAACTCACTAAACAGATATAAGAAAATGCTTACATGGGTACATTTTGCAGACCAAACAAGAGAAGTTTGTTTGCATTTACATATACTGAATGAGCTTTTGCAGTTAAAAAAAGCAGGTGATACTAGACTGCACAAATGCCACAAAACTTTACTCCACCACCATGTTCTCTGAAGGCATGCAGTACATTTGCACATCAGCATATAGTTCAAAAATAGGTGTATGCTTCATAGAATGCAACACAGCTCCTATAACAAGACACAGGGAGCAAGCCTTGTCATCCTATCCCAGAAGGGCAAATCTAGAACAGTCAAAACTAAATACATTAACTCTGGCCCGGATTCACGTAGAGCGGCGTATCTTTATGCCGGCGTAGCGCATCGTCTTTACGCTACACCGGCACAACGTTGAGAGGCAAGCATGCTATTCACAAAGAATATGCGGTCAATGTTGCGTAGGTGTAGCGTATAGTTGTCGGCGTAAGCCGACGTAAGTCAAAGTAGGTGGAAGTGGGCTGGAAGTGGGCGTGATATATTATAATGAAGCGTGACCCCATGCAAATGATGGGCTGAGCTTCAAAAAACGAACTGCGCATTCGTCGTCTCTTGGACGCATCCCAGTGTGCATGCTCTTAGTTACGTCGACATAGCTTCCTAAGATACGTCAATACACTGCCTACGACGTAAACGTAACCTACGCACAGCCCTATTCACATAGTACTATGTAAACAACGTAACATACGACGGCTGTTCCCTGGTCCATACCTTTGAATGGGTTGCGCCACCTATATGGTGGAATAACTTAACACCGGACGTAAGCCTTACGCAAACCGCGTATATGAAGCGTCCGGGCGCACCTACGTTCGTGAATCGGCATATCTTACTCATTTGAATATTTAAAATGGGAACGCCGAATGCATCCAGCGTAACTATGCGCCCACGATACGCCGGCATAGGCAAGTTACGTCGGGCGGCTGAAGCCTTGCTTTTCGACGTATCTAGCTTTGTAAATCGGCGCAGAGATGCGATGGCGCACATTTGTACTTACGACGGAGTATCTTTAGATACGTCGGCGTAAGTCCGTCGTGAATCCGGGCCTCTGTGTTTGCCAGAGGTCATTGATTCCAAGATGTTCAGGCCAGCTTGTGTCGATTAACATAAAAATAATGTGAAAACATCTCAAATGTGTAGATTATGGGGGGGGCGTGTAGATGGGGGGGGGCGGTGCCGTGACGCCCTATGGACGGGCCGCCACTGCAGTCGACTTTGTCCATTTTTGTCAAAGCTTTCTTCAACCAGCTGAAGTTAGAACCTGATTGGCCACCATGCACAGCTGCACCAGTTTTTGCACCACCCAGTTTTACGTAATAGACCAATCCCTTTGACTGATTCCCGATTGCTGGGAGGGAACCTAGCTGTCACTGATTGGGAACCAGTATCAGTACCAAGTGTTGGTAAGGACATTTATTAAAGCATCCTTGAGACTGGTTAATCATTCTGGGAACTGTTAATAAACAGATTGATTGCGGGTTTGTAGAGGTTCATGAACAATATTTTGAAAGCGGAGGCAAAAATTTGATTTAACATAAAGAAAGCAAGTTTGTCTTTCAGCTTTTCGGATTAGGTACTTTTTAATGTTAGACATGCATAGGAGAAATAGAAAGAAAACAAAAAAACTGCGCTAATATAAAAGGAGAAATGTAGCTGTTTTTTACAATATATTAAGTTAATGTGTTTCTCATTTTTTTTACAGATGAATGATTTATATAAAGCCAAGGTCCTCAATTTTCAGGAAGTCAGGATATCCTCTATTAGGTAAGAAAACAAAATTTTAGATTTTCCTTACAAATCTAGAGATCACAAAGTGCTTACTTCTTGCTGAACCATGGTACATTTATTCAGGATAGGCACATGGGTTTGTACTGTATGGTGCACTTAAAATGTATTAAAAATCCAAATAAAAATCCAAGCAAAAAATAATTTTTGCTCTTTAACAATTTTAGGCTAAAATATTTAACATCCTTTCTCAGACAGGAACATATAGGAAATGTCTTCATTTATTTTATGTTCCTGCCCGAGGAAGGTGGTTTAGCCAAAACTGTTGCAGATAAAAAGTTTTGTAAACTTGTAATTTTTTGTTTGGACTTTTAATAAATACTAAGTACACCAATCCTGGACTCTGTTCTTAATTTTTTTCTATGTATGGCCTTTAAATTGTCTAATTACATTGAAAACTGAGAGGTCAACTGATGGTGCAGTTCACCTTTACTTTTTTATATACAGTGATGGAAAAAGGTATTTGATCCCTTGCTGATTTTGTACATTTGCCCCACTGACAAAGAAATGATCAGTCTATAGTTTTAATGGTAGATTTATTATAACAGTGAGAGACAGAATAACAACAAAAATATCCAGAAAAATGCATTTAAAAACATTTATAAATTGATTTGCATTTTAATGAGTGAAATAAGTATTTGATCCCCTATCAATCACCAAGATTTCTGGCTCGCAGGTATTTTTTTATGCAGGTAATGAGCTGAGATTGGGAGCACTCTCTTAAAGGGAGTGCCCCTAATCTCAGCTTGTTACCTGTATAAAAGACACTTGTCCACAGAAGCAATCAATCAATCAATCAATCAATCAGATTTCAATCTCTCCACCATGGCCAAGACCAAAGAGCTGTCCAAGGATGTCAGGGACAAGATTGTAGACCTACACAAGGCTGGAATGAGCTACAAGACAATTGACAGGGTGACAACAATTGGTGTGATTATTCGCAAATGGGAAGAAACACAAAATAACGTTCAATCTCCCTCGTTCTGGAGGTCCATGCAAGATCTTACCTCGTGGAGTTTCAATGATCATGAGAACAGTTGGGAATCAGCCCAGAACTACACAGGAAAATATTGTCAATGATCTCAAGGCAGCTGGGACCATAGTCACTAAGAAAACAATTAGTAATTACGTTGTGAAGAACTGAAGGCCCCTACTTAAGAAAGCACATGTACAGCTGGTCTGAAGTTTGCTAATATTACATTGAATGATTCAGAGGAAAAACTGGGTGAAAA